>CM076572.1:1350661542-1350957333 GCA_034641835.2 Pinus albicaulis | reverse complement strand
TTTGGGCTAAAATTCGCCCCTAAAATTTTCCCTGTTTCTAGATATTCACCAGCGAGTCGCATGTGTGTAGGCTCAAGAGAGCGTTGTATGGGTTGAAACAAGCACCTCGTGCTTGGTACACATGGATATACAGTTATTTCACTGGACTTGGATTCTCCAAGAGTGAGGCAGATCTGAACCTATACTAGATTGTGGTGGAGGGTAAGTTGTTGATCATTGTACTTTATGTAGATGATTTGATTTTTACGGGTGATGAACTGTTGATACTCTCATGCAAGGCTGATCTTGCAAAGGAGTTTGAAATGAAGGACTTGGGCCTCCTTCATTATTTCCTGGGATTGGAAATTTGGCAGCGCAGTGATGGACTGTTTGTGTCTCAAGGAAAGTATGCCTGGGAGATACTGGAGAAGTTCAACATGCATGGCTGCAAGCTTATCGACACTCCTCTTCCTAGTGGATGGAGGAAAGAGGATGCTACATCGGCAGAGATAGTGGATGCCACTGTTTACTGACAGTTGGTGGGGTCACTTATGTATCTTTTCAATACACGACCTTTATTACGTTATGTTAATCAGCTTTCACAAGCTATGGTTAAGCCTACCAAGCTTCCATCGAAGGCAGTGTGTTACGATTGAGATATCTCAAATGCGTCAATTTTATACATTATGGCACAGAATTCCCAAGGAGATGAAGCCGCGTACGCTGACGTGTATTGGGCAGGAGCCCGACCAACAGAAGATAAGATATGTGAGGATTTTCGTATCGTGTCGCGCCGCTTGGTACAAACAGAAAGCAGATCCGTGGCACCCATGCATTTCGCCCGGCATGCGGCGTCGATTTTTAAAGCGCGAAGGTGCACTTTAGATGAGGAAGATCCTGGTCGGGTTTTCGGTTCACACTTAGATCCTACTATGATATATTGTGATAATCAGAGTTGCATCAAACTCTTGGTTAATCGAGTATTTCATGATATATCTAAACACATTGACATCTGGTATCATCATATCAGATATTGTGTGCAGCGGAAGATCATGTTACTTTCATACATTCCCATGGAGGATCAGGATGCTGATATCTTGATGAAGGTGCTCACCAGGAGAAAATTTGAATACCACAGAGGCAGGATAGGGGTGGCAGATAATCCTTATCTTTTTGAGAGGGAGTGTTGATATTTCAACAATATGATGAGCTTAGTGGAAAGAAGTCGCCTTCACTAAGTGGGCCCACAGGCTATTTTTGGCGCAAGTCTATTTTTAGACTATGTCTATTTTTAGACATGTCGATCATGTTCTATGAGTTGCAGGATACTATTTGTGGATGGTTGGTCAAGTCGAAAAAATAGATGGACTTCTATTTTTAGACATATTGGGTGGAATCTATTTTTAGATTGCTAGTCTAAAAATAGATATGTCGAATATTATTAGCTCTTAAAAATATTTGGATTATAAACATTATCTTATTCTCTTGGAGCACTTCAGTTAAGTGCACAGATGTGGCACAAGAGTTGACAGAAGGAATTACGCTATTCCTGAGGGTTAAGTGGAGCTATTGCATGGATACTTCAATTAGAACTCATGTGACAAAGTTTGGTGGAGTTATTGAGGTAGTTGATGGAGTTGTGTTCAGTTTAACTGAGTTAAACATAGTTGAGCTAGTTGTATCTAGTCTAACTGATTGATACACTAGTAAGAGTGGTGTGAATTAATTATTAATTAATTCACTAATTATTAACTCATTAATCAACTAAAGAATGCATCAGTTAACTACAGTGCATGGACAGTTTCAGTGGAGACCAGTGAAGAGGTAGGTGAAAGAGCAGTGTGACTATCAGTTGTGACTATGTTGTTGCATGATTTGCAACAACCAGTGATTGGAGATGCCAATGAGGATTGCGTGAGCAAGGCTAAACCAATTCAAGTTCATTCAGATCCATTCTTCAGCAGTGATTGCACAGTAGAACTAGGCTATTAGGTGGCAGATATTGGAGCATGTGATTTGCTAGATCGGGCTTGATTAGTGTGTAGAAATTGGAGATTATACTGAGAACTTGTGAGGAGCTTTGTATAATGATTGTTACATGATCTATATGACATATAATGTACAAATAGTTGGGGTTTTTCAGCTTTAAGCTTTCCCATAAAATATTGTGTTCATATGTGTGATTGTTTATGGTTTTAATGTGCGCATGCGATTGTTTTTATTTTTGCAATTAATGATCAATGGTAGAAGAGATTCTTTATTGTGCATGAAATTAAAATAGTGTGTGATCAGGATAATCTCGGTGAATAATATATCATTTATTCAAATTTCTACCCTTGTCATCAAATGAAAGGATCAATTAAGAAGTAGTTTAGGAAGTTACTATTTTCTAGGAGTGCGACCTCATGCCACAAGTTGGATCATGCATGCAGCTGGACAGGGCGCAAGTCTTTGTCATGAAGGAATGCTCCTAGGTAGAGCATACTTGCTCAGCTTTAAGGATTTCTCCAAAGTAGGGCACATTCCTTTGGCCTGAAGAAGTGCACTTTCTTCAAGTGCAAGCCTTTGTCAACTCTAAGTGCGCTTTTAGATTTTGTGAGAGATGTTTGTGCTTTTGATTTTTATTTATTTTTTCTTTTGTGTGCTTTCTAAGTGTGTGTATGACTATAAGGAAATTTTTGAAGTCTAGAAAATATCATGAGCTCACCTAACCACAAATTTCTAACTCAACCTCTTCTAATGGTCAAGTGATGACACTAGGAAACATTGACTTAGGAGGATGTGACATTATGAGAAAGCACACACACATCAAATCAAACCACATAATGATGTGAGGGGGATTGAAGCAATGATTAGCATAGGATCTGAAATTGATATATGAAACATTTTGGAGGGTTGTTGTCATAGAAGAAACATTGGCGACACACTAGGAGAACCCAAACTTCAATGAAATGGTTTCATTGTAAGCACAAATTCTCATTTCTCTAGGGAGTATTGATTCAGTCAATGATTTACCTTCAGTTCTCCACTCTACCTAGTTAAATATATAGTCTTTCCAAATTTCACTACTCGATGTAACACAAACATTAAACAAGACATAACAATATATTGTCGACATAAGTAAGGGTAATATAGTACGGCGAAATAAAACAATTAGAGTGTGAGTTTTATATCTTTGGAATTTCTTCACTGCCAACAGGCCTAGATAGTACCCTAACGGAGTCACTTCAGGAACACAAACGTTGCTTCGCTACCAGTGAACCTAGACAATGCCCCAATGAAGTCACTTGCTTCACCTCCTTGCGTAAGAATCCTTTCTCTTCTTTCACTCTTTTATATATTTCCTTTATTTTATTTCATATAATTTTGCATAAGCACTTATTATTTTCCAATGGGCTGAAGAGGGACCTCGACTTATTGAGAAAAAGAGAGGTTTTTGCTTCAGAGACAATTTTTAGACCCCTGATGCTTTAGTCGCTAAATTTTTTCCCATTATCTTATTCTACATAGATAGATGGAAAATAACACATTATTCATAATAGGACTGAGTGTGGGAATGAGAATCATAAATAGATGCAGGTTTCATGGTTTTCTTAAAGTTTAATAGTTGAAGGATCATATTTTTCATCAGAAAATCATCGACTTGAAGGATGTGATCCCACTCAAGGAAGAGAGTAGCATATAAGCCAATGGTTGTGAGTTTTTTGGATTGTCCTTTCACAAAAGATTATCCAAGCCATCTCAAAGATCAAAATCAACTTATTCAAAAACTAATCAAACCGACAAAGAAAAACCACAATATGAAACACGAAAGGACGATGCAATGAATCTAAGTACATGCAACCTAGCCTAACCTAAACTAACCATTTAAGGACAGATCATGTAAAATGGAACTTCCAATGTAGCATGTTAGTTATCAAATTGTCCCAGTGACTAACGAAAATCTAAGACCACATCACTGAGGATCCTAGATCATCCCCCTCTAGGCGACAAAGACTGGCCTCCCTCCCTTTCACTAGAGGGGGTAATCCCTGGTCATAATCAAAATTGAATAGTCATTGTAGAATAATATAAATTAAATAGATTTTCTAATTAACAAATAAATAGGTCAGATTATTAAATAAAGTGTATTTAAAATAAATAATATTTTTTAAGAAATAGAAGTGGTAGGCATATAGCATGTGAAAACTTAATAAAAATAAAATATCATTATGACTAAATGAGGTTTAGATTAATATATCATATTTCTCACAAAACATAAGGGTTAGTAAAAAGTAAAAATGAAAATAAAATGAAAAGATAGAATTTAGGAAAACCTGGTTTAAATGCATTTAACAAAAATGTTGTAGTTGAAACAATATGACATCAATTGTTATTATTATTCATCAGGCAACAAAACAATTAAATTATTTGATTTATTATTTCTAAATAGTAAATATTGGAAAAACTAAACCAATTTTACTATGTGGGAGATTAATCAATTTGATCATGTTAAACATTGCTAATCACCACATATTACCAGTAAAATAAACTAAAAAATAAAAATAAATTAATAATAAAAAATAAAATAGGAAGATTGGTTTTATAGTATTTAAATTTATGTGCAAATAAAACCCTAAATAACATGTATTGTTAGAGTTCGTTCTGTAACAAATAAATTCAAGTATAATTTAATAAACTTTAAATAACAAGTACTCAAGTATTTAAATCATTAAATTGTATTTATTATTTAGATGAATGTCTTTAATAATCACATCATATTATTGAATAATAATGTTATATCAATAACCTACACAATGAACTAGTAAATAAAACCTCACGTAAAAAGGAAAACATAAAAATAAAAGAAAGAAATATATATTATTAAATAAAATCATCATAGTCATAGTGAACAACACCACTATAGCAAGTACGCACATGATGACCTTAAAAAACATAAGTCTTCATCTCCAATGCACCACCATCTTCGATTTACCTTTTACATCTTTTAAATGTCTGGAAGTTTGTTTTTTTTATCTCTCGTAACTTTGAATGAAATTACATTAATAAAAATTATTTTGACTAATTATAATATATATTCATCATTTAAATGAATCTCCGCTCAAATTCTCCACATTAAAATCCTTTGAGTAATATTCTTGCATTAAAAGAAAAAAAATAATAATTCTCTAATATAAAACATTGTAATAGATTGAACTAAAATATAACTCACACTTTCGTAATATTCTCCTAATTAAATTATCTCACATATATTAAATGAAATTTATTTTTTTACATTAGGTGAGACCTGTAAAATATTCTCACTATATAAAACATTAGGTCATAAATTATGTATTTAACATGAACAATTTTCCATAAACACAAAATAGAATCCAAAATATTAAATGTAATATGATTTTCTTTTTTAAATGTTGAATGCTTGCATTTCTAAAAATCTTGCCATGAAATCTAGATGTCCCTCCCATAATCCTGCACAATCTTCATTCACCATTAGAAACAAAATTATGAATTCAAAATCAAACAAATTTGAAATATATAAATGTTTCAATTTCGAATTTTAAAATAAAATTTTAATTATAAGTTTGAAATTTTTAATTAGATCATTTCAAATAATTTATACAATATAACTTTACAAAAAATCTCAATAATACATAATATATGAATTTTATTTTCAAATAAAATTATATATATGTGAATTAAATATGATACTTATATTTTAAGTATGAGGGGCTCATTGCATCGGAAGATGCTCACACGGGTGAAGAAGTGGGATTGAAATTAGTGAAATGAATCACATAGCGTCAATCATCACTTCCGAGGCTAATGCCCAGTAACCAGGGCTTCGTGGGAGGTCACCCATCCCATAACTCCTTTGGCTCAAGGGTGCTTAACTGTGGACTTTTCCCCACAATGAAGCCCACTTAGCTTGCTACCCTATTTGCAAATCCTTAGCAAGTATTATGCCTCATGAACCATTCAAGTAGAGCTCCCTTTACTTAAAATACAAATATTAAAGGGAGTAAAGGGAGTTCTACTTGAATGGTTCATGAGGCACAATACTTGCTAAGGTTTTGCAAATGGGGTAGCAAGCTAAGTGGGCTTGATTGTGGGGAAAACTTCACAGTTAAGCACACTTGAGCTAGAGGGGCTCTAAGATGGTGACCTCCCGAGAAATCCTGGTTATCGAGTGCAAGCCCCGGAAGTGATGATTGACACTATGTGATTCATTTCACTAGATTCAATCCCACTTCTTCACCCTTGTGAGTATCACCCGATGCAATGAGTGCTAAGTGGACTATTAAAAAATAATGAGAAATTAGTTAGTTACGACTACCTCTCATAGAAATGGTCATAGATGAATGAATTACTTAACGCAATGCAATGAGGGCTAAGTGGACTATTCAAAAATCATGAGAAATTAGTTAGTTACAACTACCTCTTATTGAATGAATGAATGAATGAATGAATGAATGATATTTTAACATCCACGAGACTAAAAATAGTCTATGGGACCACCAGCTTCCTTCTTTTTTTCCTTCTATAATTCAATCATTTTCTTACTCAAATTGATGATGAGCTGACCCAACCTTCTAACAATTCCATCACTAAAAAGACAATGTTGTTGTGGGAAACAAATAGAATTGGAGAAATGAAACTGAATTGAACAACTGAAAGATAAATCACTTAGAAACTTTATTGATAAATTCTCCATCTACAAGCCTCTCGGGCCATCTCTTTAAACTTGGTCTATTTCGTTATTACAACCATATTTCGTTATTCAACCTACATTTTAGTTATTCTAACTACATAGGTAAATTACAATATTCGTTGTCACATTTTTAACAAACTCCACCTTGACAACAAATTTTCCATTCATCATCTTTTCTGCAAGCCGAGAGAAGCAAGACACCATCTTAGCTTCTCTACTGTAACTGGCTTCGTGAATATATCTGCATGATTCTCCTGTGTGCGGACCTTCTTGAGGACTACTTTGCTGCCTTCAATTATATGTCTCACAAAGTGATACCTTACATCGATGTGCTTGGTCTTGCTATGATAGGCTGGATTTGTGGCCAAATGAATAACGCTCTGACTGTCAAAAAACACATTCACTTTCTCCTGCGTCCTTCCAATCTCATCAAGCAGAACTTTTAACCAGATTGCCTGTTTACAGGAATCTGAAGCATCTATATACTCTGCTTCAGTAGTGGACAAAGCAACTGTCTCTTGAAGCTTTGACATCCAATTGATTACTCCACCTGCAAGAGTAAAAACATAACCTGTAGTAGACCTCCTTTTGTCCAAATCTCGTGCATAATCAACATCCACATATCCGCAGATAGTACCTTCACGACCATAAAAGCTGATGCAATGGTCACTTGTGCCTCTCAAATACCGAAGCACCCATTTCACTGCTCGCCAATGTTCTTCCCCTGGATTTTCCATGAACCTGCTGACAACTCCAACTTCATGTGAAATGTCAGGTCTTGTAGATACCATCGCATACATTAAGTTTCCTACCACATTTGCATATGGTACACGAGACATATACTGCTTTTCTGCATTAGTTCTAGGACTCAAATCCGAAGAAAGCTTAAAATGGGAAGCTAATGGAACATTAACAGGTTTCACATTGTTCATACCAAACTTTTCAAGTATTTTCTCCACATACTTCTGTTGTGATAACCAAAGCTTACCATTCTTCCTGTCTTTGTGTATCTCCATGCCCAAGATATGTTTTGCCACTCCAAGATCCTTCATTTCAAACGTCCTAGATAGCTGAGACTTTAACCTGCTGATTTCTTCCATGCTTTTGCTTGCAATAAGCATATCATCAACATACAACACCAAGATAATGAATATGCCATTGAAACTTTTGAAGTATACACAATGATCATACTCACTTCTGATAAAATTCTGGCTCATCATGAAGGAATCAAACTTCTTGTACCATTGCCTGGGCGACTGCCTCAAGCCATACAATGATTTCCTGAGCTTGCAAACTAATATTCTGCTGCGACCTTGTACAAAACCTTCTGGCTGATCCATATATATCTCTTCATAAAAATCACCATGAAGAAATGTTGTTTTAACATCTAACTGTTCTAACTCAAGATCAAGTAAAGCAGTTAGTGCTAACACAATATGAATAGAAACAAGTTTAACTACTGGTGAAAAGATCTCATGAAAGTCAATACCTTCAACCTGAGAATACCCATTTGCAACCAGTCTCGCCTTATACCTTTCGATACTTCCATCAACTTTTCTCTTCAACTTGAAGACCCATTTGCACCCAACAACGCTTCTCCCTTCAGGAAGTTATACAAGATCCCAGGTATTGTTCTTGGCTAAGGAGTCCATTTCTTCTTCCATAGCCTTTTTCCATACCTCGCTATTTGCATCATCAACTGCTTCCTGATAACAAGATGGTTCCCCATCTTCAATGATCAATGCAAACAATGAAGCAGAGTCTTCATACCTTTTGGGTGTTCTTATTTCCCTTGTAGACCTTCTTAGAGTGACTGTTTGCTTACTGGATTATGGAATTTCTCCAGTTTCCTCTGCTTCTCCACCATTTTCAGAAGTCTCTCCTTCCTTTCGACTTTCTGGAAAAGGTACAGTCTCCAATTGAATCTACTGACCTGGCGATACCTGCTTCTGTTCAACTCTTTCAACATCTAATTTTAAAAGAGATGATTCATCAAATGTTACATCTCTACTAATGACTATCTTCCGTGAAGTAGGATCCCACAACCTATATCCCTTCACTGAATAATCATATCCAACAAAGACACAACATTTTGATTTTGGATCTAATTTTGAACGCTGATTTCTAGGAATAAGAACACAGGCATCACAACCAAAAATCTTCAAATGCGAATAATCACAAGACTGACCCGACCAAACTTCTTCAGGAATTTGACAGTTTATTGCAACCGAAGGTGATCTGTTAACTAAATAGCAAGCAATAGATACTGCTTCTGCCCACAACTCCTTTTGCATATTAGCATTACTAATCATGCTTTTGGCTCTTTCCATAAGAGTCCGATTCATCCGTTCAGCAACACCATTATGCTGAGGAGTATAAACAACAATTTTATGTCTAACTATCCCTTCATCTTTACAAAATTGTTCAAATTCTAAATAGGTAAATTCACCGCCATTGTCAGTTCTTAAACATTTGATTGATTTTCATGTTTTCTTTTCCACCATTGTTTTAAATTGTTTAAACACATTAAACACATCAACTTTCTTTTTCAACATATAGACCCAAACTTTTCTGGATAAATCATCAATAAAAGTTAAAAAATACAAAGCACCTCCATAGGACACAGTAGGAGATGGTCACCACAGATTGGAATGAATATAGTCCAAAATATGCTTGCTATTATGATTGCCAGACTTGAATCTTTGTTTACATTGTTTTCCAAACACACAATATTTACAAAAATCCAACTTCAAGGATTTCAAATGAGGAAGTAGCTTGCGATTCATTAGTACCTGAAGACCTTTCTCGCTCATGTGACCCAACCGCTGATGCCATAGATGAGAACCTTCTTCTGCTTTATCTGACACGATTGTTGCTTCACTGACTTGAGTGCTTCCCTTGAGTCTGTACAGGTTTCCGACCTTTTCAGCCTTCATAAGAACCAAGGCTCCTTTCGAGACTTTCAACACTCCATTCTGACCTGTAAACTTATAACCATTCGAATCCAAAATTCCTACGGAAATCAAATTTTTCTTTAGATCAGGTACATGCCTAACATCACATAAGGTTTTAATTGTACCATCATACATTTTAATTCTCACATTTCCAATCCCAACAGTCTGACAAGATGCATTATTTCCCATGAATACAGAATTACCATCTACAGTTTCATATGATGAAAACCAATTTCGGTGCGGACTCATATGATGAGAAGCACCAGAGTCTAATAGCCAATAGTCAGCATCTTGTGAGATATTACAAACAGGGAGTGCTTCAGAAATTAAAACCTCATCATCCATTCCTGACTCGACCTGATTTGCTTCCTTATTGTTTTCCGCCTCCTTCCGTTTCCAGCAATCCTTTTTGAGATGTCCCGGTTTGTTGCAGTACCAGCATTTTTCTTTACTCTTCTTGCTGCCCTTTGACTTTGATCTAGAATAACCTCTTGTCTTCTCCCCCCGTTCCTTTGACCGACCTCTAGCTACCATGGCTTCAAGTGCAGAAGTCTCAATGCTAGATTGTCTTCGTACCTCTTCAGATAAGAGAGCACCGACGACAGATTCAAATTTTAATGAATCGGTAGTGCTCAAACTGACTGAGGTCACGAAGTGATCCCATGACTCAGGCAAGGAACACAACAAGGTTATTGCCTTGTCTTCTTCCTCCATCTTTACTTCCATATCGGACAACTGACAAATAAGCGTATTAAAAACATTCAAGTGATCTGCAATTTTCGTACCCTCCTTCATCCGAAGGTTGTATAGTTGTCTCTTTAAATAGATTTTGTTAGTCAAAGATTTTTTCATATAGAGAGTTTCCAATTTCTTCCACAACCCCACGGTTGTACTCTCTCCAACAATATTGAAGAGTACTTCGTCTGCCAAACACAACCGAACGGTACTGAGAGCTCGGGCATCCAAGTCCTCCCAGTCCAAATTTGACATGCTTGCTGGTTTTTTAGCTACCCCATCTAATGCCTTGTGCAACCCTTGTTGCACCAGCAAATCCCTAACCTTCAGTTTCCACAGGGAAAAATTGTTTTTCCCAGTGAATTTCTCCACCTCAAATCTTGCGTTTGTCATTTTTTCCATTTCTCCCTCCTAGGGTTTTCCCTTCTCTTTCCAACTAGGATTTCAAACAAATTGTTTTCCTTATTTTTAGATAATTTCTGGTTTCCCAATATTCCCCTTTTTCTCCTATGTTTTTATTTTCCTGAGTTTCAGATTTTTCTTTACCAAAAAATCAGAAAAAACTGAGCCCTTTATATTGCAACCAATAAATTCCTTCACAATTTCTTTAAACTGCTCCAAAAAACACCCTACTCAGAAATTTTTGTTTTGAAACCCTACTGCACTTTCAATCAACAGACTTTTCCTTACTGCACTTTCAATCAACAAATTTTTTTTCTTGAAAAAACCCTACTGCATTTTCAATCAAAATATTTTTTTTTCTTACTACACTTTCAATCAACAGATTTTTTTTTTCTGAAAAAACCCTACTGCATTTTTAAATCTGTAAATATTACCAGTTTTCTTCCAGCAGCTTCCCTTCAATGGCTTTTCACGGAAAAGACTTTTGGACGGCTTATCTGGGCAGTCACACGAGCCTGGATGGCTTACACGGGCTTTCTCTGGACAAGGCAGTCGATTTTCTTTCAAATCAGATAGTAGAGACAAAAAAAATAAAAAAAATTGTTCACCTTTCTCATAGCGACGGCTCCAAGAGCGTGCGGCTTGTTGGCTCCACTTGACGACGTCTTCTATCTCTACTAGACGGCACAACGGCCTTCCTCTCTCCTTGCATTGGAATTCCTTGACACAGCTCCTCTGCGAGCAAACTCCTCCCACATACATCAACGAGATCTTTGTCACGGTGAATAGTTCCCCGTCTAACAGCAATTCAACACACTCTCTCAAAATAACAGGCTCCAATACCACTTGTTGTGGGAAAGAAATAGAATTGGAGAAATGAAACTGAATTGAACAACTGAAAGATAAATCACTTAGAAACTTTATTGATAAATTCTCCGTCTACAAGCCTCTCAGGCCATCTCTTTAAACTTGGTCTATTTCGTTATTACAACCATATTTCGTTATTCAACCTACATTTTAGTTATTCTAACTACATAGGTAAATTAAAATATTCGTTGTCACATTTTTAACAAATTCCACAAAATTGTTGCTAACATACTGCGGTAACCGTCCCTAATGTATCTGAAATAGTCATAGATGAATGACTTACTTTTAGCAGTTGAATCCCAAAAATGATATCTAATGATACTTATTACGCCGTAAGGCATCATTATTTGAAAACAACTTTTCTATGTGCCAGGTCTACTGTTTTGAGCTATTGATCTCATATGTTAGACGATTAAAACAATTCTCACCATTAGATTAACATAGGGTGGAAAAATCTGGAAGTTAGTTAAGAAAGTTCGTTACACCTTCGAGCCTGTGGGGATGATTGCTCCCATCTTTCTCCCTGGACCTGTGGACTTCATTTTGATGGAACTGTGCATGCAAATTTTTGAATTGAGTGGGTAGCCTCCGAAAACAATTGTTTTTAGTTTTTAATAGTTTTGGTTCTTTACTGTTGGGAGTCCAGTGACGGGAAAATTGGAAATTGCTGAGGTTTTTGAGTTTATTTTGACTTACCGTGAGCCCCTCCCCTCATGAAGTAGCCCCTTATACCTCTAGATTTATTTCCTTAATTCTTCATTCAGTTTTGTTAGAAGAAGAGGTTGCCTCGTGGTGCTCATGGCTTCATCAGGTCTGTGATTGCTGATTTTTGGAGTAGGGCTATTGAAGGTAAGTATATTTGCGAGCTGCTCATGGCTTCACCAAGCCTGTGATTTTTGGAGCGGGGCTATTGAAGGTAAGTATATTTGCGAATTTTAATGCGCTTTTAGCTATGATTTTTTGTGCTGGTATGATTTTTCGTGCTTGTGTCATGGACGAAGAGAATGGAGTGAAGGGGGAGATTAAGGTTGTTCACTCTAAGCATAAGGTTGCTCACTCTGAGACTGAAGAGAAGATTGCGTATGATTAGTAATTGCATATGGTGTGTTGTTATGAGATACAGATCAAACTGTAAGCAGTCTAGATTGTCTTTTCCCTCTGTGTTTGTTTTTGTTTTTCTATTGGTCTTTAAAACTCTTGAGTTTCTTTGAAGGACCAAATGAGCATAATAAATAAACACTGAATGTATTTTCTCTCTTAAGATTTATATAATTGATTTAACAATAGAAATTATACATTTTCGAAATGCAATGTTTTCTTTAATTAATAGTCAAAATATTTTGAATATTTTTGGAATTTCTGCAACAAAATATTGCTCAATGAGAATTGTGTTCGGAGCTTTTCCCTTAGCTATATGTGTTTATTTTATAATTTGAGTGCTCAATGAGAATTGTGTTCGGAGATTTTCCCTTAGCTATATGTGGTTATGGTTATTTTATAATCTGGGTTTTATCCGTCTGTTTTATTCGTTTGGAAAATTGAAATTAAATGGCGGCTACAACAACATACCATCCCCATCCCTAACCTAAGCTATTCCTCCATTTTTTTTTAAAAACATATTTATTTATTTTGTTGAATCAAGGCAGAAAAGTGTTGCATTTAATCACAATCACTTCAATCGGAGCAAGAAAAGAAAAAAAAAATTCCCAAAGGAATGAACGAGCGAAGGTGAATTTTGAGGAATTTTCAAATTTTGTCCCTACTTATCTTTTTACTATTTATACATTTATATTATTTTACTCTTATATTATTAGGTTTTTATATATTTATATTATTTTACTTTTGTATTATTTAGTTTTGGAAAGAAACGATATGTAATTAATATTTTAAGTTAATTCTATAATACCAACATTATTTTACTATTAACAATTGATTTTAATATTGTTACACCATTTTTTGGTCATCTAACCTATTATCATTAGATGGACCCAAGTACACCAGGTAAGACCAGTTTTACCCTAAGTAAAACTGCTTTCACTATGTTAAAACAGGAAACCCCAAAAGGAAATATTAAACAAACCCATATTTGTTTGATTTTCCTCATGGAATAATTAATTAAACCATAATTTAATTATTATTCCCATTCATGTTTAACCCAAAATCAAAGAAATTAATTAGATAAACCTTATTTATCTTATTATTTTCTAGGAATAATTATTTAAACCTTATTTAGATAATATTCCTTGTTAAATATGACCAAATCACCCACAAATAATTAAATAAATCATCATTTATTTAATTATCTTTCAACCACTTCCTTAAATAATTAAATAAATCATTATTTATTTGATTATCTTCTAACCGCTTCCTTAAAAAGATAAATAAATCATTTATTTATTTATTTTTGACAAATTAAGGGATTTGACCCAGGTCAAATACCTTTTCCCTCCAACAAATATAATAAAATATTCCATAAAAAGTGGATCTAGATCTGGTTAACCCATGCACCAAGATCTAGAATGACCCAATATTTTGTTATAAATAGGAGGGATTTTCCTACCATTCTTCACCTTTTGTTGCCTATTAGATCACTCTGGATCTATACACTTGGTCACATATCTCCATCATTTGCTCCCATTGAGCTCTACTCTTTGCATTGGGTTTTCTGCATCAACTAGAGAGAGAAATATTAGATCTGAAGTGCTGAGGACTTCCAAGAACCCATCCCACTGAGGGGAATTGGATACTCCTTCTAGTTTTCCTCACAGGTGCCCTATTAATACAAAAATTCTTTCAAAAATTGTTCTTGTCTTGTCTATTGGTATATGGAGCAAACCCTTGTTTTTACTGCTTAATGTCTTTCCATGCATATATCTGGTATTTTGCAGATCTTTTCTTGTATAACTAACCGCAGATCTGAAGATATTGGCAGCCACTTTTGTTGTTAGGGCTATTAGTTATGCGTAGCTAAAGTGGTCCTTTTTCGTACACTTCGACAAAGGATTCATACTAGCAAATGGCGACTCCACACGGGTTTTAAATTACGACCGCTGTCGTTTTTCATATTCCTGCATATCCAGCTACTTCAGACCCTAGGGTTTCTTTTCAGCTGTTCATTTTTCCTATTTTTATGTTGTTTTTCTCACATAAAACCCTAAAACATTAAAATTTCTAGCTTCCGTGTGTTTCTGGCCCTATTGCGCAGGTAAGCGACACCATCCGCAACTGAGACGACAACTTTTCTGAAAATCTGCCGCCGAGACAACCGGAATAGGGGGTCGCACTTTTTGGCCCTAAACCTGCGACCTGGACCTCCAGGTCGCACTTTTCAGCCTGTTTCCTGCGACCTGCACTGAAATCAGGTCAGAAACTGCGACCTGCCATTTTTTCAGCAATTTTTCTGCAATTTTTCTGGGTTTTGCTGCAGCTTCTGCCAGGGTCCTCCAGCCTCTGTCTCAGCCCGTTTTGACCAGGTTCTGATCTGTTTTTACTCATCTAAGTGGGAACCTAGCCCCCTAGGGCTTTAGTACCCTCCACTTTTTGTGGAAGAGTTTTAAGCCATTTCAGCCGTCTGTTTTTCAGAGCTTCAGCCTCCTTTTTTCCAGATCTGTTACCTCCCTTTCAGATCCTTTGAAATTAGCCTTTCTTCCTTTCAAATCACCTCCTGTCGTTTTGTTTGGACCTACTTTCTGGGCCTCCCCCTTGCCCCCTCCATTTTTTGCTGATTTCCTTCCTTTTTCCAGCCACCTTGCCTCTGTCTCTTGGCTGTGATCTGCACCTCTTTTTAGCAGCTTTATCCTCTAGATCCCTGTCCCTTTCGACCCTAGATCTATTGACCTCTTTTTATGTGTGTTTTAACTAGATTTTTGCCCTCTTTTAGAGTAGTTTTGAGAGACCCGCCTTTTTGGGTTAGATTGATGCATAGTTAGCTGTTAAATGTTCTGTCCTTTCAGCAATCTATATTGTTCTACGCATATTTCTTTTCAGTTACGCAGCACACTTTTTCTTGCTCTCAAAACGAAAAGGGTTTAAAAATTAAAATTAACGCACACCACACACTGACCCTAAGTGAAGAAGCGCTTGGTTAACACCACCTGGCAAAGACTCTAAAATCAATTGTCACTGCACCTTATCTGCCCTTGACATTGCTTGATTCGGTCCCTTTCTACCCTTGTCGGTTTCCTTCTTCCTGTCATCATTGCGCCCCCAAGGCGCCTTTCCCGGAGACTTCTTGGCCTTCACCCTCAGTTTCCGGTTGATCGACCTGCTCCGCCCCGCCGTCGTCGAGCCAGTCCACCTTCGAGTCCGCACTCCGACTCCTCTCCTGATTCATCGGGTCCGACCTACTTTCTGGGCCTCCCCCTTGCCCCCTCCATTTTTTGTTGATTTCCTTCCTTTTTCCAGCCACCTTGCCTCTGTCTCTTGGCTGTGATCTGCACCTCTTTTCAGCAGCTCTATCCTCTAGATCCCTGTCCCTTTTGACCCTAGATCTATTGGCCTCTTTTTACGTGTGTTTTGAATAGATTTTTTCCCTCTTTTAAGAGTAGTTTTGAGAGACCCGCCTTTTTGGGTTCAATTGATGCATGGTTAGCTGTTAAATGTTCTGTTATTTCAGCAATCTATATTGTTCTCTGCAGATTTCTTTTCAGTTACGCAGCACACTTTTTCTTGCTCTCAAAACGAAAAGGGTTTAAAAATTAAAATTAACACACACCACACACTGAACCTAAGTGAAGAAGCGCCTGGTTAACACCGCCTGGAAAATACTCTAAAATCAATTGTCACTGCACATTTTCTGCCCATGACCTCACTTGATTCTATCCCTTTCTGCCCTTGTCGGTTTCCTTCTTCTCGTCATCATTGCGCCCCCAAGGCACCTTTCCCGGAGACTTCTTGGCCTTCACCCTCAGTTTCTGGTTGATCGACCTGCTCCGTCCCACCGTCGTCGAGCCAGTCCTTCTCTGATTCTTTGGGTTCTCCTTTTCCTTATGGTTCTCCCCCCTGTCACCTCCACTATGTCTGGTCTAGGGCCTAACACTAGCGGGAATCCCGGCCCTAATGCCAGGACTACTACTAGCGGAACCACCACAGGAACTACCTCGGCTTCACCCGTGCTCCCCTTCTTGGCAGGCCTCAGCCTCCCTGATTTGGGCCGGTTGATAAACGACCCTATACACCATGATGCTAGTTGGCCTGCTATGCCGACAAAGCTCCCTTCCGACATCCCAAAGTTTGAAGGCCATGCTGGAGAAGATCCTTCAAATCATGTTCGATCTTTCCACATGTGGTTTTCATCTACCTCCATTACCGATGAGTCTGTTCGTCTTCGATTGTTCCAACGCACGCTTACAGGCGAAGCTTCTAAGTGGTATGTTGATCAACCCACTTCCTCCCATACCACGTTTGCAACTCTTGCCCGGGCTTTTTTATCTTACTTCCAGCTTCCCCTTCGTTATGACACTGGTATCGAACTCTTGACTTCCTTCAAGCAAACCTCTTCGACCCGCCTTTCTACCCATGTCCAGGAATGGAAAAGAAGACAGAGCCTATGTCAATCTCCTACCTTCGAAGACCGTGTCTACATGGACTGGTTCCTTAGATCTCTCTTGTCCCCTATCAAGAAAGATGTCGCATCACATTTTCCTCAAACCAAAGAAGATGCCCTCCAAATGGCGTTAAAATATGACCTGATCTACGCTCAGACAGGTTATGATCATACTGTCCTACCTGATCTCCCCAAACCCGGTGATGCCTATACACCGGGGGCACCTCATACCACCGACCATATCGTTGGATCTATCTCTCATCCATCTGCTCAACCTCTCATGAGCTATGGTTTTCCTGGGGGAGGGGGCACCACTTCCCGCACTTCTCCCCCTCCCGGTAGCACGCATCCAGGATACGACATGCCTCATCCTTTTTCCCAACCTCCTGCTTACCTCAATGTTGCCCAACCCAACCATTACCCTTATCCGCAGCCTGGTGCGCCAGCTCCTCCAGCATATGCGCTTTCGCCTCCCTTTCCTTCTCAACCCTTGCAACAATAGTCACCGCCCCCTCAAGAGCAAGTGGATGCCCAGCAGGGATTCATGGCTACCCAACCACCTGACGGACAGGTGGCCCCTCAACCTTCCCCTTCTAGTTCCTCCAATTACCAGATCCTCATGATGAACTCTGATCCATCCCCATCCATCGATCTTCACCTTCAAACTCAGTCTCGCCAGTACCTCAAGCCTCCCACTCAGTCTGCCCCCGAGCCTCCTTCTTCAGGTTCTACAGAGCCTCTTTCGACATCCAATGGCCCCTTACATATCCCTCAACCCAGAGTTGAGGTTCACACCAATATTCCTAAGGGACCATTACGTCGAAACACTGCTTCCGGTCGAGCTGCCCATTCATATAGCATAGTAGATGATTTGGTGCAATCTCCTGCTGCAATTTCCACACTGGAACTCCTCCAGTCGTGCCCTTCCCAAAAGAAGGCTCTACTATCTGCCGTGGGCACTGTAGATCCTGCTGATGACCAAATGATTATTTTCGACGCCACTCAATCAGACCATCCTCCTCTTCCTCCTTCCGTCGCCTTCCAAATCCCCATCAAAATCCGGAATGCCAACGTGTCCCGGTGTATAATTGATGAGGGGGCATCCACCTGCGTGATGTCCTCTTCGGTTTGGAAGCAACTCGGATCCCCCGAGCTGGCCCCTTCCACGATCACCCTTCGAGCGTGGGACGGTCATGCCTCCCAGCCCATTGGCCTGTTTCGTAATTGTCCTATCACCCTCGCCGGTAAGACTGTTTGCGTTGATGTCGAAGTCATAGACGCCCCGCTAGACTACAACATTCTATTGAGGTGAAGCTACAACTATGCTATGTCTGCTGTCCCATCCGCGGTTTTCCGCAAGATGTCTTTCCCCCATAATGGAAAGATAGTCACCATTGACTAGTTGACATATCATGAGCCAAAATCTCAGACCTCACCTGAGACGACCATCTCTTTTGTAGCCAACAAGCAAACTGTCGACTCCTTGACCAGTGTCTCCCTCGGCGTTTACAAGGATTCCTCCCCGCTTGGAACTTTTCCTAGTCCCCCCCCTCCTCCTATCTCTGACCCCAACTCATCGAATGTTTGCATGATACAATCGTCTCGGGCTGCTCTCAAGCAACCTGCTTCGGCTAGTCAGCAACCTTGCCCTCCGCAACCTGCTCTTTGCCCTTCACCTGCAGTTGGTAGTCATGATCCCCTTTATCCCCTTGGCACGGTTCCTCCAGGCCTTCGCCATTTAGGAGCCGTCCCACCTGGCCATTCCCCCTCTGGTCAGATACCATTCCTAGCTCCCCCACCAGGAGTGTACATGGTACCAGTCATGGCCACCCTCTCTCTTCCTAACTTGACCCTTGGGATTCCCATTTGGTACCTTGATCCTCCAGCCCCCACCTTGCCTGGTCAACCCAAACCTTATATTGCTTTGACCCCGGTTCAACCGGCCCCCATGCCTTCTCCCGCGGCATCAGTGCCTCAGTCACCTCAACAGGAACCACCTCCTGTTGCGACCGCTTCGGGTAAGAAGGGCAAAGCTCGCAAGGGGGCATCAAAGGACAAGGCTCCCCCGACAAAACCTGCTCCTTCTCAGCCTCCAAAGCATACCATCCAGTGTGCTTTGTGTGATGTTGTCAGTCACGCCTCCCATACCTGTCCTGCATTGCTTCATCTCAAGCCCATGGTTAATGTCACGTTCCCTGCGTCCGCGGTCCCAGAAGCCTCTGTTCCTTCCATGACTGCGGCCAAGAACCCCAAGACTATTCACACCAACCACCCCTGTGCTTTGTGTGATCTCCATGGCCATTACACCCATCTTTGTCCCCGCCTCGAGGACTTCCGCACCTTTATCGCCGCGGTCCACCAATTCGAGGCCAAGCGCAATGAGTCCACCTCTCCCATATTTGCGCATTCTGCTTCAGCAGAACTACCAGATATGACTGCTCCCATTGACATTCCCCCTCCTGATGTCGAGATGACAGAGCCTTCGTCCAACATTTTTTACCTATCATCATCCATGAGACCCTCGGGGAACATTCCATCTGAATCCTCCCCTATTGTTTCGCTTGACCTTCCTTCAGCAATCATCTTGGGCTCAACATCGGTAGATCCTTTATCTACTTACTCTTTGGTCACCCCTTGTGACGATGCGCATGTGAACCTCTCTTCTCATGATGATGATTCCGGTCACTTCACCACGTCAGGTGGTCTTTCTTCCACCAGTCACCCCATCTTCTATCGCGATGATGACATTATGGAAAAAATCCCCACCCCTGACGTTATCTATTCCCCCTTACATCGAACCCATGCGTTCACACCACATCCACCTTGTGGCCATTACATTGAAACCCACTGTTTGGGTAAGGGGGCACCCACATTTAAGAGACCAAGAGAAGCAATTCTCCACAACTCTCCTAGTGTATCTGGTCGTGTTGACTTTAGTCCCAGTATTCTTCCACATTTAGAAGAACCTCTAGAGTCCCATATCACTTCAGATCACTCTAGGGAAGATACCCCTTATCGTTCCCTCATCTTACATCAGCAACCCAGTCTCTTAGACATTATTGTTGACCAACCTATAGCTTTTCTACGAGAGCATCAGTTCATTATCTCCATATCCTCTTTTTGGGATAGTGACACCAGGTATGCCAACTCGGAAACTTAAAGTCCATTTGATCCCTATATGCAGTACCAAAAGAGATTGGTAATCCTCCATTTCCTTTCTCAAACTGCATAACCATAACCAACACAAATGGCACACCACATCATTACAATGTGTTTAGATTCCCATTTTTCTAAATACATTTTGGCATGACCACACCATGCTCGGGGGCACCCATGCCCCTCAACCATAACCCTCCTCACCTCGTTTTTGGAGAGGAGGCTGTCTTACCAATCGAGTGTGAAATCCCTTCCCTTCATCTGGCTGTTGAACTTCTCCCTGACACCCAACCTCTAGAACAACGACTTATCCTGCTCAAGCGTGCCTCTAAAGATTGACGTGTTGCATTGTAAACCATAGAAGCGGCCAAGAAACGCACCAAAGCTCCATAGGACCAAAAAGTCCAGCCTCGTCCTTTTCACGAAGGCAACCTTGTTCTAGTATATGACCAGGACCATGATGTCCTTGGTCACGGGAAGTTCGACTCATTATGGCTAGGCCCTTACGTCATCAGTAAGGGTGTTGGTAAGGGGGCATACTTTTCAGAGGACTTTGAAGGCAATCCTCTTCCTAATCCTCGCAATGCACTCTATCTTAAGAAATATTACCCTTAGCATTTCCCTTTTGAGATGCGTGTGTTATGTTCTGTTAGATAGCCAGCATCCTTTTTTGTACTTTCATCCTTCACCAGGAGCTATTTTGTCCAAGAAGGATCACTTCACCTCTCCTTCAAATCGAAATTCCTCACTTACAACACTTGTACTTGGGGCACCATTTTGCCTCCTTACTTGTCTTTGTTCGTGTCGATTTTCGTCATGAGTTACCATCTTGTACTCATGTTTTCATGGTCCCCCATTGGACCTTTACTGTGTGGCAGCACCATCAAGTCGCCCTTGTATAGAGCATCCAAGTTGAGTCATCATCGCATTCATGGAGTCTATCCCGAGTCCCTTTGTACCCCGCTATAGCCCTCCATCCTTCATTTCTTGGTCTCTCTCTTGTGTCGCACATTATGACCTTTAGTCCCACTGTCCCCTATCCCTTATGATATTGTGTTAGTCGCTGCCATGTCATTCATGCCCTTTATGCTCTAACAAGGGAAGTCGTCCATTCGCTACTCAGTCCTTTCCATTTCACCATCATCATTAGTGTCAGTCTATCCGTCGCTCTACTATTTTCTCTCGTGCCTTAGTTGAGGATTTCTCATTGCCTCACTTATGGTGGACCTCCTTCTGTCGACATCAGATCATTCCTTCCAGGAGCCAGGTCTAGAGGGCAGTGTACCTTGGTTCCAGCTTCCACTCTTGTTCGGTGCCTCGGATCAGGCAAAGGGACCTCTTGTTTCCCTTTGACTTGATTGTTTCTCCAGCTCCTTTCAGCATGATCGAGATCCGTATACTTGATGGTCCAGTGATCCAGCAACAGCTCTTGATGATTCCCGGGTGTGTGTGAGATGTCTCAACCCTCATGCGGGGGTGGCCCTGCAGGTAGCCCCCCACATGCCCGGATGACCTATTCCTTGCAGCCTTCGATGCAGCTCCAGATATTTGATGATGTTGGCCGTAGCCACTTGCAGCGCCTCTTCAACTTGCATGTATCAGTCAGATTTTGTGAGCCCTTCCCCATTTACAGGGGGCATTTGGGTTGTATTTGTATCTCATGTACTCGGATATTATTGTACAAGTCCTGGCTGTTATCCCAGGCACAGCATGTATGTGGGATTCCTCATTGTATTTTTATCTGGCTCATGATTATGCCAGCTGTACTTTATGGTTCGGTCCCTTGTTTACTGGACACACTATTCTTTTGTACTTTGTCTCGGCGGGCATAGGTATGCCTCCCCCGCCGCTTTCAGCACAGGTACCCTCTCATAAAAAGAGACTTGTTGCACCTGCGAGTCTCGTCTCCTCAGGGTCTATTCCTTCAGCACACTATCTACCTCACCTTTCTCTCTCTGACTTCCCTTTTGTTGTCTAGTGATTGAATTCTTACAACGTACTTCAGTCATATGATTTGCTCCTGACACTCGCACGCTGGGGGGCAATCTGTTACACCATTTTTTGGTCATCTAACCTATTATCATTAGATGGACCAAAGTACACCATGTAAGACCAATTTTACCCTAAGTAAAATTTCCTTCACTATGTTAAAATAGGAAACCCCAAAAGGAAATATTAAACAAACCTATATTTGTTTGATTTTCCTCATGGAATAATTAATTAAACCATAATTTAATTATTATTCCCAGTCATGTTTAACCCAAAATCAAAGAAATTAATTAGATAAACCTTTATTTGTCTTATTATTTTCTAGGAATAATTATTTAAATCTTATTTAGATAATATTCCTTGTTAAATATGACCAAATCACCCACAAATAATTAAATAAATCATTATTTATTTAATTATCTTTCAATTAAATAATTAAATAAATCATTATTTATTTAATTATCTTTCAACCACTTCCTTAAATAATTAAATAAATCATTATTTATTTAATTATCTTTCAACCACTTCCTTAAATAATTAAGTAAATCATTATTTATTTGATTATCTTCTAACCGCTTCCTTAAAAAGATAAATAAATCATTTATTTATCAAGGGAGTTGACCCAAGTCAAATACCCTTTCCCTCCAACAAATATAATAAAATATTCCATAAAAGGTGGATCTAGATTTGGTTAACATTATTTTAATCATGCACCAAGATCTAGAATGACCCAATATTTTGTTATAAATAGGAGGTTTTTTCCTACCATTCTTCACCTTTTGTTGCCTATTAGATCACTCTGGATCTATACACTTGGTTCCATTTTTCTACCATTTGCTGTGTGAGCTCCCTTTGAGTTCCATTCTTTGTGTGGGTTTTCTACACCAACAAGAGAGAGAAATCTTAGATCTGAAGTGCTGAGGACTTCTAAGAACCCATCCCACTGAGGAGAATTGGATACACCTTCTTGTTTTCCTCCCAGGTGCCCCATTAATATAAAAATTCTTTCAAAAATTGTTCTTGTCTTGTCTATTGGTATATGGAGCAAACCCTTACTTTTTCTGCTTAATGTCTTTCCATGCATAGATCTGGTATTTTGCAGCTCTTTTCTTGTCTAACTAACCGCAGATCTGAAGATATTGGCAGCCACTTTTGTTGTTAGGGCTATTAGTTATGCGTAGCTAAAGTGGTCATTTTTCGTACACTTCGACAAAGGATTCATACTAACACTCCAGTTCTTATCAGCCCTGATTTTACCAAGGATTTCCTCATTTTTTCCTTTGCATCAGAACATACTATTGATGTTGTATTGTTGCAGAAAAACAGGGAAGGAAGAGAGCAGCCAATAGAATTTTTCAACCAAGCTTTGAGAGATGCACCTTTAAAGTACAACATCATGGAAAACAAGCCTTTGGTTTGGTCAAATCACTGAAGGATTTCAGAGTTTACAATTTACATTCACATATCATTGCTTTTGTGCCCAATGCAATTGTCAAAGACATCCTAACACAGAGTCCGAATGGAAAGAGAGGCAAGTGGATTTTTTTTTTCTAGAATATGATTTAGAAATCAGACCTACCAAACTGATCAAAGGACAAGGATTAGCCAGATTGATGGTTGAAACCAACTTTCAAGCATTGGATATCAAAATGATCTATTCATTGGATGATCAAGAGGAGATGACGACTCCACCAATTGAGGAAGCATTTATAAATTCTCCCTGGTATGCAAATATATTATATGTTATGTTCAATTTCAATGCTCTTCTTGGTTTGTCCAAAACTAAAGCTAGGTTCATGAAATTGAAATCTATCAAATTCTGCACTCTAGAAAATGCCTTGTATTGGAAAGATTCTAGGGGAATATTACTTAAATGTTTACTAAAGGATGATGCAGATAGTGTCATGCATGAATTCCATGAAGGTGACTGTGGAGGCCATCTTTACTGGAAAAATACTGCTAATAAGGTCCTTACGGTTGGTTTCTATTGGCCTACTCTTTTCCATGATATCCACAAGATGGTAATTGCCTGCCACAAATGCAAAAAAAATTAAGGGAAAAGAAAATTGTTGCCCTTGCCCTTATAGCCAATTTCCATTGAGGCCCCTTTTCAACAATGGGGCTTAGACTTCATTGGGGAAATTCACCCCCCATCCTCTATCTAGAATAAATGGATCCTTATTGCCACATACTATTTTACCAAATGGATAGAGGCCATCCCTTCCAGAACTGCCACAGATTCGGTTATCATCAAATTCCTTGAAGCCAATATCCTTTCTAGATTTAGTTGTCCTAGAAAAATCATCAAAAATAATGCTACAGCTTTCAAATCCAAGAAAATTGTGGACTTTTGTCACAAGTATCACATCTCTTTGGGAAATTCAACAGCCTATTACCCTCAAGGTAATGGATTGGTTGAATCCTCAAACAAGAGTTTATTTAATGTCATCAAGAAACTGTTAGAAGAAAACAAGAAATCATGGCACAACAAACTGGTGCATTCATTGTGGTATGATAGACAGACTACTAAGAAATTGATTGGAATGTCACCATACCAATTGGTCTATGGAATGGATGCAGTTTTTCCAACATTATTAGGAGTACCAGCCATGAAAATAATTCAATAAGTACAGGCTGAATCAAATGACGTACAACAAAGGATAAACCAAACCATTCAGCTACAATAATTCATAGAATAATTTTACAACAGAAATCAGGTTATGCAAGAAAATGTAAAGAAGATATTTGACAAAAGAACAAAGGAAAATGATTTTAATATTGGGGATAAAGTATAGAAATGGTTTTACATAAGAGAAGATCAAGGGAAACTCGACAAGTTTGAAAACTTGTGGAAAGGCCCATATATTTTTTTCATTGTTTCAGAGGGAATAATGCATTTTTTCTGCAAGATTTGGATGGAATAGAGTTTCCGGAGGCCCTGTAAATGGAAGGATGCTGAAACATTACTTTTCCTGAGTACAAAAAATGTCCCCACTCCATTGTAAATGTCATAATTTTTGGTTTGGATTTTATTCTTTAAGCCACCAGGTTTATTCTAAAAAAAATAGCAAAAGAAAATATATTGAAGTCATTGCAGAACATAAGTGTACAAGGCTACTAATCTTAGTGTTCTTGACACTTCCCTTGGAGAAGTGCCATCCCCAGTTGGAGCCATTGTTAGACTCATGTAATTTACAGTATCATGAGGTGACTGAGTATCTCTTACAAGAAAATTTTCATATTGTACATGAATTTCAATATTTAAGTGATTTCCAATGAAAAATATAAAAAAGAAAAAGAAAAATAAAAGAGGGTATGAAAAATAGAGAAAAAGAAAAAGGAGTAAAGAAAAAGAAAATAAAGAAAACCCCAAAAGAAATAATACTGAAAGTGTTTCAAATAAAAATTCCACTACTCTTTAGATAGGTTTGTTCAATCATATAGTTTAAACATGATTGTACAATTTTAAATTGTTGTTAATAGGTTAGAAGATAAGGATTTGACAAACTGTTTAATCTTGGCATATTAGTAGATAGGTAGAGAAATGAAGTTGACTCAACAGGTTAATCTGAGTCAATGGGAGAAATAAGGATAGATGTTAGGTTAAAATTTTAAAGAAAAAATGATTTAGTGTCTGCAAGTCCAAATGCACCCTACAAAAGAATAGAAAATGTTAGATTTATAGTTTGGGTAGGTAGACATGAAGAGAAGAAAGAATGTAGGAAAGATGAAATTTACTGCAAAGACTTATCCTAAAAATTTCATGTGTTACTGGTTGAAGAAGAGGAATCAAGGGATAAAGGGGTATTTATTCCTAAGTTCATGAATTAATGTTCATTTAAAAATCCATTGTGACATATTTATGTCATTTTTTCTCCTATCCTAAGCCCTAAAAATCTCCCATTCTCCTTTATTCTAACTCCTAAAACATTATATTCCTCCCTATCCTAAGTCCTAACCTACACTCCGTCGCACATTAAATCTCTCCGACCTCACCATCGCATCACCTGTCACATCAACACTTAACCATCCCCCATCTTCCCAACATTTCCGCCCATCTCATTTTTATTTGATGGACCACACTATTTTTTTGCCCCCGCTCAGCCTCCGAACGTTAACATCGGTTGGGGGGGGTTCGAAATAAATAGTATTCGATACCACTTCCACTTCTATGTGTCACCCGCCAATGAATTCGCACCCCCTCGTCCATTACCACTTACCATATATACCCCCTTCTGAAAAGTGGTTTTTGCTACACTTCTAACCACCATGCCCTTTGACTGTTTAACTGGTCATTATCCTGATCCCGCCAAAGAGCCCATTGGACCATTAATGGCTCAGGTCATTATCCAACAGGCCTGTGCCATACAGAACGGCCACCCAATGATGTTATTAAACCAAAATCTCGCACCAATTGCAAGTTTTACCAGTGTATTCACATTCTCTTTGTTGTAGGGGTTCAAATTCAAAGCTTTCACAGCAAATACAGGTACATAAAGTGTTCAATTATCCGCAGAAAGCTATCAGTTGTCTGTAAAAGTTATAATAATTCCCCGTTTACTATTTCCCTCCCTGTTCCAACCTATAGAAGTTACCTCTCTATGTTCCCTTCTTTTTTCAATCTCATTCTTCTCTATACATTAAAAAACACAATGAAATCTAATCACAGAAGACAAAATGCCTCCAAAGAAAGATCAACAGCCATTCAATACTATGGTCTACCCTCAGGTGGACCTGGATCACATGGCTTTGGCTGATAGGGATTAAAATATCCACAAGACAGATTCAGATTTCGATTTATTCAATGTCTACTATTGGCTCGAGGATAAATTTCCAGATGAGGTGGATGGCATAGTCCTGTGGGAAAATAAACTGTCATACTATATTTTCCCCAAAACCCATAGTTGTCCTGAGTTCATTAGAAAATCCCATTCTCATTATGATATCAATCAAAGAGTTGTAGTGACCCCAGCGGGAGAGGTTTTTTTTACTGTTAATGCCCAATCCATCCAGCAGATGATGCAGACCACCACTCTTGAAGAAACAATTCCTTTCTCTTATGAATCCCTTAGAGATTTATATCATAAGCTTGATTTTTACAGCAAAGCTAAAACGTTAGAACTCTTCATCGCCACTGATGCCCCAATTCCTAAAAATAATCCCCCATACCCTTCATCAATTTTCCCTGATAGGACCCAACATATTGTTATTGTCTTGTCATATCTACTAGGCTATCACACAGATCAGTGGTTAGATGAAGCTGCAATAGGTTTTTTGTCTATCCTTTCTTCAGATTCTAAGCCCTCAATCATTTTCAATTTTTCCCAATTCCTTTTTGATGCCATCCATGATAAATTCTTGACGTTCCATATAGAGGAGGTGTTCAAATACACTTCTGTTTTGGTTTACATGTTTATTTATTTTCAGTCCAAAAGTGCGGATAGAGCCTGCTGGTAAGGCTCTGAACCACTTTCTAACTTCACCTCCAAAGCTTTGGACAGACAACCTTGTGGTTACATTCTCTGCCTCTACCTCATGAAGATAAAAAAAGTCATTCATCTTATCAACATGCTGCTGGGCTGTGATGCTTTGAGTGGCATCAAAGATAGGAATTTTACTTTGATAGTCAGTAGGCATATTATTCAAATTCTAAGGTAAAACCAGGGGTGCATACCGAGCAGCCATGACTCTAGGTGGATTTACAACAGTGTTTGTAGTACAAGGATTCAAGGGAGGTGTTGATGGAGGAGATGAAAGTTGGGAATTGAATAATGAAAATGTTGATGAATTAGGAGGAGGAAATGTTGTTCCTGCTGACTCTGAAGGCACAAGGATATTAGATACAATGATAGATGAATGAGGGGAGTTCAAAATATAATCATCAATTGATGTATTTTCTCTTTGAAATTCAATATCTACAAGGAATTCTGGATCTAAAACTGTGTCATCAAGTGCAGTTTTAGACTTGTTTCTAAACAAAGAAATCTCAAAACTCTCATCAAAAGAAATATCTTCTACAAAGAACCACTCATTGAGCCAAGTATGGGATCTGAAGATAGGTCTAGGACTTAGTGATCCTTCTTGTCTTCTGACAATTCTTGGGATAAGATTAGGATTCTCAAACATAGGGGGAGGATTTGGATCTAGATTGGCCCTTGTGTATCTTCTTGAAGCCAGTGTGGTTAAATTTCTATTTTACAAAATTCTATTTCAGCCTAGCAAAATATGAACATCATCTTCCAGAGTCCAGGAATTTACAAGGAAAATATTACTGGGGTGATATGTCTTTATGCCAGAAATATATTATGACTGTGGATCTTTGGAATAAATGCTTGTAATTATATTCCCCTCCAAAAATGCTTTAACAATGTTTGCTTTGCAATAATACAGGGGAACACATTTAAAACATTCAGGCAAACCTTATCACTCCGGTCATAATATCAAAATATTATAACAATGGCCCTATTCCTTCAAGAACCACCAACTTTCAAACTTATATCATAAAACACATTTATTCCACCAACACGAAATACATTTCATTCAAGGGGGCCCACGCATCCATTATTCGCCTTTTTATAAATTAAATAAACATTTAATAATGTAAAACTGCCGGATCATACCTCGATTTATTGCTCGTGCACTTCATTGCGCGATTGCCGTCAGATCTAACATTCTCCAGATCAGACGATCCTCGTCAATTTCACATTTTTTCAAAGGCTGAGGGTTAACACATGAAAGTTGCATGATATGGGTGGTATTTGGGAGATGACATGCCCTTATATTATTGGATCGCATTTTTTTTGGCGTGGTTTCGCTCCGGGCCAAAAGCAGCACGACAAAGGTGGTATGGTTTCCCGAAACCCACTTCTGGTAAATAAACTGTGCTTTAACTCGAGTTTTTCACTGTGGTTTGGCACTTAACTCCTCACGTTAACTCAACGGCTGAGTCCCACTGATATTACTCCATCGGCAACAGAACAAAGCTTTTTACTTCGACAACAGATATTTTTAGGGGATCGTCGCGTTATATATAACTAGGGTTTAACCTTAGACAGAGGTTTCACTTTTCTTCATTCACAGAGGGCCTGACTATGACCTTCTTTAAAACAGAATAACACATTCAAAGTGCCAATAATATGATCTCGAAGACAGTCAGATCGTTTCCCTAGTATGGTCGCTAGAAATGTTATCACCTGATCTGGACCTCAGGCTGACGAAAGGAAAAACAGGGTAACATCTAAACCACACTCAGCCTTGTAGCTAGCCCTACAAGGTCAGGAGAGGGCTCTCTCCATGAAAGGATATTCAACAAAGTATGACTATAAACTAATTTTAGGCTAGGTATAATAATGGGAAAATGTTTTAATGAAATGAATGAATTTTTCAGGGATGTGTGGGACAAATGGGACAGTTTGAATCGAGGAATTAAATCATGGGTACAAGTTATCTCATGGGGCAAGGTAGGCAGGAAATTTCAGCAATAAATTTTAAATAATGATGGAATGGAAAGCATGGTGAGGATTTGAAAAGGGCATAAGAGATGGATCCTTTTCAAACAAAAGAAAAACACAGAGTCTTGAATGATTTCCCAAGGCATAGCATAAAAAATGGATTCTACCTTTCTATCTTGAAAGCATTCAAACAGAGATGTATATGAATGAATGATACACATAAAAATTTACATATGAACACAAAGGAGAGAACAAATGCTAAATTTCATACCACATGGATCCCACAAATCAGAGTTGCATCTCTTTATTAATTCTCTGTCCAAAACTGTTACAGTGGAGCGCAGAGCGTCCTCATTGATTTCCACACTATTCCCCTACTTACTGATTTACCGGCTGACTCAAATGACTGAAATAATTACATTAAATAGACTAAAATGTGGGAAAATAGATCCACAGAAAAAGGGAGCTGTTTTAACATCTCAAGAACTAAAATCCAAATATGGAAAAGAGAACCAACAATCTGCCTCTGAAAATAAGGAACAACAATATGTTTTTACCACTTGGGTAGATTCACTGATACACTGGATGGATGTAAAATAGGCAATCTGAAGTGCAGATCCCTATTTTCCTGTTTTTTGTAGAAATCTCTGTCTCATTTTAGCTCTCGTCTCTTTGACTATTCCTTTCTATTATTTCTTTGAAGAAAACTGACTTTTAATCAAATGCCTTTGAAACCACGGAAATGAAATTATGCCTTTAGTGATGGGAAAAAAAAAACCCATTTCAAATTAATAAAGAGATGCAGCTCTGATTTGTGGGATCCATGTGGTATGAAATTTAGCATTTGTTCTCTCCTTTGTGTTCATATGTAAATTTTTATGTGTATCATTAATTCATAGACATCTCTGTTTGAATGCTTTCAAGATAGAAAGGTAGAATCCATTTTTTATGCTCTACCTTGGGAAATCATTCAATACTCTGTGTTTTTCTTCTATTTGAAAAGGATCCATCTCTTATACCCTTTTCAGCTCCTCACCAGTCTTTCCATTTCATCATTATTTAACTTAATTTCTAAAATTTCTTGCCTACCTTGCCCCATGAAATACCATGTATGCCTGATTTAATTCCCCGATTCAAACTGTCCCATTTGTTCCATACATCCCTGAAAAATTCATTCATTTAAACATTTTCCCATTATTATACCTAGCCTAAAATCAGTTTCATAATTGTACTTTGTTGAATATCTATTCACGGATAGAGCCCTCTCCTGACCTTGTAGGGCTAGCTACAAGGCTGAGCGTGGTTTAGATGTTACCCTATTTTTCCTTTCTTCAGCCTGAGGTCCAGATCAGGTGATAACAAGCTCAATAGTAAATTAGAAATTTATGACTACAGTAGGTTAGTCAGATTTATTTTTGCATTGGGCCTTGAATGGTTTCAATTGTCAAACATCATTTACTCTATAGTAAATGCAAACCTGTCACCCTAGGTTAGGGAAACCTCCTCATTTGCAGTTAAATACTGCATGTATTGTTCATTATTATTGTTGGTTGCTAGGTTGGATTTTGATCAAACTCTGAGTTGAAAATATTATATCACTGGGGCATTGTAGCTGTTTTTGAGCTGGACATCAGTAATACAAGCACGTTCACAGGATTCTTGAGCTATGTTATTGGTGATGTTATCCCTCTTATGTTAATGCTTCTCCTCTATTGTCCATATTGTACATCAATTTCTCTGATAATAGAATAGAAATTTTAGATTGAGATATGATGTTTGGGCACCTTAACTTTGTCTGTTATTATTATCTTTATTTTTTCATCTGAAATTATAACTCAATAATTCTTAATTGCTCTTTGGTATTACTGGATTTTTTTCTTGAGGTTTTCTTAGCGAAGTTTAACTAAAGAATTCAGAGGCATTTCTGCTCTTTAGTTTCTCTTAAACTGTTATCTTAAAGTCTTTCTTTGAAGTTTAGTTAAAGAATTCTTAACTGCTTTTTAATTTCACTAAACTATTATCTTGAATGTTTTCTCTATCTGAAAGTATAACTAAAGAATTCTTAATTTCTCTTTAGTATTACTGGATTGTTGTCTTGAGGCTTTCTTAGTAACGTATAGCTAAAGAATTCTTAATTTCTCTTTAGTTTTACCAAACTGTTATCTTAAAGGCTTTATTGTTAAAGTATAGTTAAAGTATTCTTAATTTCCATTTAGTTTTACTAAATTCACAACTTTCTGTCATCTCATATTCATCTTACCTAAGAAGATCCATTTGATATAGTTACCTTTCCCTATGAAAACCCTTGAAAATTTGATTTACAATTTAACCCTTTTATGACTCCATAGCCCAATGGATTAAGCTTCCCACACTCTATCTATTCAACCAAACAATTAACCAAACAAAACAAACAAACCCAAACTTCATAACTAGCCTAAAACAAGAAAAAGATAATCATAAAGCTAAATCATTTACTCATAAACACAGAGAGAGCCCTCTCTAAGCCCAGGAAGGCTAGGTCCTTGGACTCCAAATTATTTTGATGTGGTTCCCTGCTACTTGTTTCCAATATTGCAAATTACAGGGAGACAACATAATGGTGACCATACTGGCGACCTGAGTTATTAAAAAAGCTTAATATTTCCTCAAGAAATCAGAAACCCCACTCAAATTTAGATGACTCGAATATTAGCCAAGACTATTATCTAGTTGTTGATGGTAGACAACAACCAACCTTAGGAAAGTTGAAACCATCCACCTGGTGACTCCACTATTTTTTAGTAGGCCTACAGACTCCACTGGGAAATTATTGAGAAAAAACTAAGATTATCAAAACTCAAAGAAACCCAGTCAAAATGTTGTGTGTATAAAGTATTTTTCTTTTACAAATTTGGTTTGTTTTCAAGATATTTTAAAAAAATTTAATCTCTCTCTAACATGGGTCTAAGTTCTGGCTTCTAGAAGAATCTATACCAAATCCCATCCTGACCCAAACTCTCCTACAATAGTTGACAATCCTGAGCACATCCTAAGGAAAACCCCTAGGTCTAATAATTCAACTGTTAGCAAACCTATTCACAAGGCAAGTTCCTTACCTAAAAACCTTAAAGACTTGCAGGATATCCAATCTGACTCACACCTGGAATGAAGCTTGTTCAGGACTAAATCCCAAAGTTGGATAACCCATATAGTTGTAAACCCATCCATCTTACACAGAATCATGTTGTGCAAACCCCTACCCCCACTCATACACCCATTGTTCACCTTCCCCCATTCAACTCTCCACCTCCTTTTGTCAACCCTCCACTCGTTAACGCCCCTTTGTTTCCCCAAACACCTTCCATGGAAACCTAGTATGCCCCATTATTCCTACCATTGCCTTTAGTGCCTCTACCATAATTAGTCCAAAATCCCCCTATTTGATGCAAGTGGTTCTACAACTGCTCAACAACATGTGGATAAAATGGATGACTCTTTTGGTAGACAAGAAATACATGATGAGACTGTTAAGATCAAAATGTTTGCCCAAAGCTTAGGGTGAGAAGCAAGAAAGTGGTTTAAAGGCCTAACCCCTAATAGTATACATGACCTTCCTGATTTTAATTAGATATTTCTAAATATGAAAAACCATCTCCAAATGTTATCAGAATATGAAAACATTAAGAGGAACGTTGGAGAGAGTGTCCAAGATTACTGCACTAGGTTCAACAGTGTATATAACGCCCTCCCTTCTCACATAAAACCCCCACAAGGTCTAGCCCTAATGAAATTTCCAGACGGTTTTGACTCAGAGATGGCTTATCAACTAAGAGAAAGAGACCCTCCTACATTAGAAGACATGAAGAGGGATGCAGTATGTGTAGAAGCAAATCTGATTACCAAGAGGGCTAGAATGAAAAATGAAAAAAGAGTCACATATAGGGAAGAGGTTGTAGCCTCTGCATCTAATACTAAGATTGATAACCTCATTATAACCATGGAAAGGATGATGGAGAGAATAATCATAAGTGAGAGATATTTCCCTAGTGAAAACCATGCAACTCCTCAGAATGGAAACCAAAACCAAAACCAATTCTTTAGGAGAAACCCCCCTCAAATAAGACAGAGAGAACAAAGGGGACCTGAACAACAAATCAGGCCTCCTTTCCAAGAAAAATATGCTAATGAGGATGAGGGGTTGATTGAAGAACCAGAGGAGAGTCAAATAAATCTAATGGGAGTTAATAATGAGGATATTGTTTTCCTTACTGAGGAAGAACGAGGCATGTTTTCTCCAACTCAAATGGAAGAAGAATGCACAGAATCTGAGGATTATAAAAAATATTCTAAAATGTTATCATGGAAGTGCATAGACAGTATGATATCAAAAGCAAGAAAACTCAAGACACTCCCAAGAAAAAGAACCCTGAAATTTCTGCTAGGAAGACCCCTGAAAACGGCCCTAAAAAGACAACAGAAAATTCAACTCAAATGGTTAAAAGCTCTGATAAAAATAAAAACAAAAAAAACCTAGAAAGCAGCACTAGTAAATCAACTAGTAGCCCTAACAAAAATGATTTAATTGATATCTCTAATGCAAATCAGCAATCTGAAATTGTTGTAAAAACAATGTCTAATAAAACTGATTTAAATCTGCCAAAAACAAAAACACCATTCAGTATTAAGAATGAAATTGCCAATATAAAGATTTACATACCTCTCACTGAATTAGTTGGACAAGATGTATATAGATCCCAAGTTTTGAAATATTTAAACATAGGAGAAAATATTGATACAGTGAATTTAAATGATGACAAACCTGAGCTTTTGTTTGGACCTAAAGTAGAAGGTAAGTTCCAATAGGGAGGTGTACCTCTATTTTATGTTAGTTTGAAAATCCATGATAAAATCCTCCATAATTACATGTTAGATTCAGGAGCTCCTCATAACCTCATGCCAAAGGTAGTTATGGAAAGACTAGGCCTTGAGATAACTAGACCATACAAAGACTTGTACTCCTTTGACTCCAGTAGAGTTAAATGTCTAGGACTGATCAAAGATCTCTATGTTAATCTAGCACAAATACTAGCCAAAAGCCTAGTAATGGATATTGTAGTGGCTGATATTCCCCCTAAGTATGGCATGCTCCTATCACGCTCATGGGGAGCCAAGGTTCAAGGCACCCTCCAAATGGATATGACCTATGCCACCATACCATTCTTTAGTCAACCAAGAAGATTATATAGGGAGACTCATATGAAATGTATGGTCAGTAGTCAAGAAAAGCGTGATAACTCCCCTCTATATTTTTTCCACATGGATCTTGATTCATTTATCCTTTACAATGATGAAAACATTAATGAGCAAGTAGCAATAAATAAACAAACAGTTGAAAAATAAGAAGAAAGGAAGAACAGTCAGACCAAATAGAAAATGAAAAACATAAGTCCGAACTTGAACCTCTTTGGAGCATGAGCTTTGATGGGTCTTGTGGAAAAACTGGTTCAGGGGCAGGTGTTTGGGTACACAACACTAAGAAAAATCATGCAGAGGGTCACTCCTATAAACTAAACTTTCAATGTACCAATAATAGTAGAGTATGAGGCCCTCCTTCTAGGATTACAACTTCTGAAAAAATTAGAGGCCAAACGGATCTCTGTCCATGGGGATTCTGAGCTAGTCATTAGCCAAGTTAAGGGAGAATATTCAGCTAAAAATTCTAGATTAAGAGCATGTAGTAATGTTTCCCTTGACCTTCCAAAAACATTCAAAGAATATGACCTTGCCTCTATCCCAAGAAATCAAAATATCCTTGCCAATGGACTAGCATTTGCAGCCAGTACTTATCAACAACATCATCCTAACAAAAAATATACTGTACAGGTTAAATATAGACCAGGGGTCCCTAATAATATAAGATATTGGCAAGTTCTTGAAGATGACAAATAGATTGAAGACTTCCTGCGGTCCAAACATGAGTTTCAAATGCGAAATTCAGACTTAGATCATGAAGAGGATTGCTCTACTAAGGAACAAACATGTATGGAGGAGTCCATCATAATGTTGATATAAATCTATTAGCAAAAGAAGACCCACATGGGATAGAAATGTGTGAAGATCCAGAAAAACAAGAGGTTGAAGTATTGCAGTTCAGAGATAATACCTTGCTAAGAGGATTTGTCCCTCTAGAATAATTTTTTGATTTCAATGATGTTGCTAGAAAGCAAAAAATGGAATCCACTGAAGCAATAAGAGTGCAATATAGGCAGTGATCAAGAACCCAAAATGGTAAAACTGTCAAAGGCACTGCCAGCGCCTATAAAACAGAAACATACTGAGCTATTCAAAGAATTCAGTGATGTGCTTTCCTAGAGCTATGAATACTTGAAGTCCTATGATACTGATATCATTCAGCACAATATTCCACTCAAATAAAAACAGAAGCCCTTTAAACAGAAACTGCACAAAATAAATCCTGTCCAAATGCCACTAGTTGAGAAAGAGATAAAGAAAATGTATGATGCTGGAATAATAGTCCCACTTAGGTACTCAGAGTGGGTTTCAAATCTTGTACCATTGAGGAAGAAGACAGGGGAGATTAGGCTCTGCATTGACTTCAGAAACCTAAAAAAAAGCATCCCTTAAGGACAACTACCCTTTACCAAAGATGGATCACATTTTGCAAAGGGTAGTGGGCTCCAAAAGGATATCTCTGCTTGACAGCTTTTCAAGGTACAATTAGGTGCTGGTACATCTGGATGATCAACACAAAACAACTTTCACCACACCTTGGGGCAGTTTCATGTATGTAAAAATGCCTTTTGGGTTAATGAATGTTGGAGCTACTTTTCAAAGAGCAATGGATATTGTTTTCTCAGAATAAATAGGTTACTTCATTGTAATATATCTTGATGACATCACAGTCTATTAAAAAACTGATGAAGAACATCTAGCTCACTTAAGAAAGGCATTTGATAAATGCAGAAAGTATGGTCTGTCTTCAAATCCCAAGAAATCCTTATTTGGCCTTTGTTAACACTGGAAAATCGTACAACAGAAAATGACATCAGTTAATGTTGAGCCTAAGGATTTACAAGACAGGGATACATTATGGAATCAAAAAGTATTTAAAATCTCTAAGGTTTTGAGAAAATCAAATTTGAACTAGTCATAAATGCTCAAATGTGCACTTTTTCCTTCGAAAAGAGTGCCTTCTACACGCACCGGAGCCCAATAAGCACGCATTCCTGTAAGTAGAAAAAAGTCTCTTTTCGAGACCACAAGCAAGAAAAGGATAGTTTCTCCTTATGTGAAAGTTGCCTAAGGACAGCACCAGTGCCCCCTTAGGCATTGTGTTAGCACACAAAAGCATATTTCAGCACACAATGGAATCATGCCCCTCCCTTGGGTCACCATCCATCATGTACCAAGGGAGGGAAGGAGGTTTGAAAGCTCACCTATATAAACCCACAAAGAGATGAACAATGTGTGATCACAAGGTTATGCTGGCCAAAGTTGCCCAAGCAACACCAGCAATTTGTGTGACCCAAGGAGCTGAAGCAGGAGAGGACTTGATTGTTGGCCACCCAACAATCTTAGTCCATTGCAGCAGAGAGAGAGAGAGTTGAAATGTGTCAGAAGGAATAACTTCAAGGACAAACATCCTTGCATCGGGACCTAGAGCCAATGCCTAGGGGCCCTTTGGCAAGTGGGTAAGATTTGTTTTTATTCCAAGCATTCAATAAGAAGAGGCCATCGAGCCATTGTTTACCTTGTTACTGTTTGGAACTCTCTATATATCTTCTTTTGTTATTAGATTTACTTTTTTAACAGAGCATACTTTAGTGTATTACTTCATTTAAGTTTTATACTTTTGAGCTCCCCCCAGATACTGCCTGTTACCTATAGTTTAGAGAGTAGACCGCACTCTCTAAACTTGTGCGATTTTGTACACCCATGTGTCGAATCCACCACAACAAGATTGGCGACTCCACTAATGTGTTTCAAGTTTATGTGGTTGTGCCATCTTTTGCAAGATACCCTTAGTCTATGCTGGAGTGGAGTTGACAGTCCTCTAACCCATCTTGCATTCCCTAGACTCACTGAGGTGATAGACTGAAGAAGGCAGCTCCTATATTTTTACTTGCAGGAATTTTTCTCGCTATTTTTTCACACATACGCACAGGGCGCGCTTTCAGAGGTGACCTGAATGCAGGAAAGCGCGCATGTCAGAGGTTTTTGCGCACAATTTGTAGAGAGAGTTTTTCTCCCTATCTTCTGCATTTTTTGTGCTTGTAAGAGTGTTGGGTAGCCCCTAATGTATCTGCCAACACCTGTGTTGATACCCCACAGCTTCTGAGAACTGATTTGTGCTGCTTTTTGTAGGCATTTAATTAGTTTTCATTTAAGTTGGTTTTTTGCAAAAAGTGTTCACATAGTTTAAGTAGGGGGCCAATTAACCATTGCTTTCCAAACCATTTATGTTTTTTGCAAATTCTGGTATGCACACTTAGTTTAACTATTCGAAGTAAGTGGCTCATGACCACACATGCATAAGCTAGTGTAGAAGTTGTTTAGTTTAAATTTCAATTTTTGCATTTAGGAAATTGCGAGACTAGGATTGAATCGCAAGTTAGAGCAAGTAATATTTGTTGTCTTTGCGACATTGGGTGACCCTAGACAAGCATATGAACACTCTACATTTGTGATTCGCCATCTCCCTTTAGTCACTCACATAGACTAATTAGGAGGTTTTGGAAGCGGCCCATTATCCGCAAATGATTTTTATTTGAGCAATGAACAACGTCACATCGTTTAACTAGGGGACTTTTGTAAAGGATCACCAATATCCATATGTTCAAATTATGATATTTTTCACCATACACTCACACACATTCACCCACTAAGAAAATAAAGCCACCTAAAAATAACTTAAACCAACTCACTAAACTCTCCCCACAGGGTCCACAAGAGAAATTATAGTTTAAGTTAGGATCAAGGGGGTAGGCATCCAATAAACCGCCTTGATCACTCTTCACATTTGAAACATAGAAGTTGCATTTTTAGGGAGCTTTAAAATCCACCTATCAACCCACGGAAAAGAAAACCTGAGCACAGCAGAGACCCGATTCAGAGGGGGTTAAGCTTAGGCACAGGTGTGTGCGATATCTGTTGGGGCTACCTGACCCGGCTGATACTCGGTATTGTTAGCTGAATACCAAGAAGCCCAAGACTCGAACGATCACGTGGGATGGTGGTTCTGAGTGGCCAAAACTAGGTTATCCTTTACCCTATAGGTGATGGTGCAAGCAAGCGCCAAACCCTCTACCCTTTCCTTGGTTGATTCTCTTCAGCTGACTGGGGGCGTCGCCTCTTACGGGACATTGTGCCAGTGCTCGCAAGAAATCCTCTCAAGGTCCAGTTAATTTTGAGTGTGTGAGGACGTTATTAGGTCTTCTAGGATTTTGAGTATCACGCGCGAACAAACAAAACCATTTTTTGCTTGATTTCTCACATAGATTAAGTTAAAGGAAAATTCATTTCATTTTCGCCTTGTCTTATGTATGTGGCCATAAAATTGTCGTGATCACAGACTCGATTCCCTCAAAAAAAATTTCCACAACCCAACCTGGACGACCCTCAAACGATTCCAACGGAACCTCGTCAGTCCAGGCGTCTTTTGGACCTCCCCCCATTATCGAGAGGGGTTCCAGGTCTTTCGCCATTTAGGCATCAAAGACGAAACATTTCCACAGTGGTTGGTTCCTCCTTTCTTGGAGCAACCTTAGTTGGGAACCCTAGCGGGTCCCCCAACACAACACCAGACATCACTCCCCCCTCGTCCCCTAAGGGGCAAAAGAGTGCATCCCATATGGGAAGCCAGCTGAATTCACAACTGGGTATGTCACAGACTAACCCTTGTTCTAACCAGAACTTCGTGTCTTCACACATTTCCATGGAATCAACCTCTCATTCACCCTTCTTAGCGACGTTAAATCTACCAGATTTAACCAAGCTCACCAATGACCCCATCGCACATAACCCCAATTGGCCTCCCATGCCCATGAAGCTCCCTTCAAACATACCAAAGTTTGAGGGCAAGCAAGCGGAAGACCCAGGGAATCATATAATGACCTTTCACCTATGGTGCTCATCGAATAGCATCATTTACAATACTATTCGATTGAGGTTGTTTCAACGCATTCTCATGGGAGTGGCCGCGAAATGGTACATCGAGAAACCCCCTGCTTTACATGGAACCTTTAGCACCCTTGCTACTACATTCCTCACATACTTTCAGCTACCTATTTACCACGATTCGGGGATGGAGTTACTCACTCATTTCAGACAATCTCCCTCTACCCACATTTTTGAACATCTCCATGAGTGGAGACGGTGTCGTAGCTTATGAAAATCACTAATCGACAACTGCGTCCTTTTAGATTTATTCTTGAAAAATCTGACGGCGGATATTTCAAAGGATTTGGCACAACATAACCCCACTTCTGAAGAGGACGCAATCAGTAAAGCCCAACAGCTTGAACTGATCTATATGCAATCAGGATACATATACAATATCCTGCCTAACGCCCCATGCCTACAATATTATCAAGAATTTCCAGGCGCGTCGAACTTTGTAGACGAACTTATTGGGTCAATGACCCAAGGGTACCTAGGCAGCAGCAGTTAGAATCCTGCTTACACACATGGGTCTACCCAGAACATGTCTCAACCCGGATTTCAAAGTCATCATATGCAGCAGCAAAATTTGACTAATAGGGCGCTAGCGTATCACCAAGGAGGACCTTACCCTCTAGCCGGGGGGACCCATTACGCAGGAAGAAAAACTGATGGAAGAACTCCTCCCAAACGGCCAGGTGCAAACATGGGATAGCAGTATGCTCAGTCCCAAGCACATAACCCAACAACGCAAAACAATGCATAGGTGAACTTTGTGGAGCCGTCCCAAAATCAACCACACCAGTATGATCAGGAGAATTACCCTCCTAACGTGGTCAAAATAAATGTAAAAAGAAAACTCAAAGGGAACCCTGGACAGGGGGGCAGCAACCAACAGTGCCCACCGCGGCCTCAGCCTGGAGATAACTCCAACCGGAACAAGAACCAGGAGCCAAGCAATGCCCAAAAGCAAGGCAAGCGGCCACCTCTACGAACAAACCATTCTTGTTTGATATGTGGTGAGTACGGGCACTATACTCACCACTGTCCCAAACTCCCTGAGCTTAAGAAGCTTCAGAGTAACCGAGGACAAGGAAGATCTTCGACAACTATAGTTATGCAAGAACCCTTCCCCCATCAAGGAATGGTCAGCACTCAGTAGCAAAACCCCAACTATTCCAAGAAAAATAGCCATGAAATTTACATGGCTGGCGAAGAAATGTTTTTCCAAACCCGGAATCGCAGCTACGACACCCCACCAGACACCAGTACGTCAGGGGCTAGTACGAGTGTGCTAACTGCACTTTTGACCATTCCAAAGATTCCTTTGGAACCATGGCCAAAAATTATTAAAGGGCCTAATAGGCGAGCAGGTAACTACTCTAAAGAAGCCCACAATTACAGCATCATAGACAATTTAGCCCAGTCACCTGCTGCTATGTCCGCTTTGGAGGTACTGCAGTCATTCCCAAAGCAACGGAAATCCCTAGTTTCCGCCTTAGGCGCCGTCGATCCTGCCGACACATGCATGATGGCTTTTGATTTAGACAAAGCCACCCCTAGGCTTCCCTCCATGATCGCCTTCCAGATACCAGTATCGGTATAGAATATCACTATTCACCGATGTGTCATTGACGAGGGTGCATCCACATGCATCATGTCAAAGAATGTATGGCAGAAGTTAGGAGCCCAAGAACTCAAACCTTCCATCATCACTCTCAGAGCATACAACGGTCTTCCCTCGACCCCCGTCGGTCTCTTCCAAAATGTACCGGTCTACTTAGCCGAGAAAACGGTCCACATAGACATCAAAGTCTTGGACGCTCACTTGGATTACAATATACTCCTTGGGCAAAGTTACATGTATGCCATGTCTGCCATAGCATCCTCCATTTTCCGCATCATGTTGTTCCCCCACGAGGATCAAATTATTACAGTAGACCAGCTGACGCACACTGAAAAGTGTCCTTTGACCAACACAGATATGGTTCTACCCTATGTAGACACAGCCACTGATGGTATTTTACGGTATCAAGAATATGGCTCTGGCTAATTCAAACCGTCGTTAATCCTAGGCTCATTCCTAGGAGATCCTCCTATTATCCCTAAAGTATTACCTGATGCCACAGGGGCCCCAATGTGCAAGATGTCCACATCAAGCGCTGAGGTTAGTCAGGACATGGACTCAATCAGTAACGATACCGAGGCATCAACTACTGTAGCCTCCATAATCTATGCCACCTCCCAAACTCCTTTCCTATACCCACCTCCTGGCTTCACCTCCCAGCAGATCTTGGCAACACTGGTACTACCCAACATATCATTGGCATTCCTAGTGTGGTATCTCGTTCCCCCTCCAGGAACACTAGCTACCAACGTTACTACATTTGGGTTACAACCCCCCGGTCTCGAGGAGCCCAGACCTACCCAAGTAGCAGCCAAAACTGCCCCGCAAGGGAAAACCCCACTGTGAAACCGGAAACCACAATAAAGAAAATCGCCAAGAAAGGAAAGAAAGTGGTGATCCCCACCATACAGAGGGAGTCATCAGCCTGCGCTATATGTGATGTCACAGGATGAGTTAAAACCACTCCTCGGCTGCGAGGCGGGCACCTCAAAACAGAATTCCCATAAAAAGGAACGGCAAGCCTTATTTTCCAGTCTATTGGCCCATTAATACTCTTAAGAGTACTAATGAGCATGCTTATACCATGCCACCCATGCCATACTTGCTAGTCTATTCGCTATTTAATGCACTCTCCTGACACTATCAGATGAGGCATACATCCAACCATGCGTTATAAATTTATTTTTCCGATCATTGATTCCGGCTACACTGTTGTTTACAGTTGTACAAAGTTGAATAGACCATAACAGAGAAATTAATGTTACATTTACTCCCTCGAAAATATTTCTTACCCTATGTTAACTACACCTAGTTCGAAAATATTGCTTACCCTTTGTTAACTACCTACTTCGTTGTGAATGAAAAACTAGTAGAAACCAAAAGTGCAGCTCTCAAGTATGAATACCAGCCATCAAAATTTAAACATTGGGGTTTTATGTTTTTTTTTTTTTTTTAATTATTTCGTTTAAATGTTTGAGAGTTTGTTTTTCTTTAATTATTTTTTTTAATTTAAATTGAAAAAATTTAATTCAAAATTTAAATATTTTAAATTTTAAATTAATTATTTAAAAATAATAATTTTGTTATTTCATAATTTGTATAATAATTTATTTGTTATTTGTTAATTTAAATAATAAATTTATAATTATATTAGGTAAAAATATGAAAATAAATATAAATTTAAAAATATAAAATGAGAATTAGATGAAAAAAACATCTCAATATAATTAAGCTATTCCAAATTACTTTTAAATCATATCTATCCATGAATATTTACATTCACTATATTTTAATCAATTAATTATTAGATAACAAATTATAAAATCAATAATTAACCTCTGAGCAACACCATAATAATAAAAAATGACCCGAGCTATAAATAATAAATAATAATAAATCAAATTTTAATATATTTTTTGTTAGCTATTTTTTTTAATTTATATTAAAGTATAAATAATTTATTATGATGATGATAATGATGGTTAATGTCCACTAAGGCCTATCTTTGGTCTATCTGACCTAAAGAAAAGAGTTATTTAGTTTGATTTAAGATTTTATTCCTATGCTGAAAAAGCTGGGAGAGAAGCCTCCTGAGCTCACTATAATTTTGACATCTTAAAAAGCTAAGAAGGTCAGTATTGCAACAATTATATTAAATATTAAAATTGTTATTTAAAATTAAATTGATTTCTTTTTTATAAAATGGATAGTCAGTAGAAATTTTTAAAATTGAATGCTCAAGAAATTCTTTATTATTTTTTTAATTACATTTAAATTTTACAATATTAATATGTTTATTTTTTAAAATAAAATTTAAATATTATATTATTTTTTTAAATAATTGTGAAATTTTAATTATATAATATTTTATTCAACTATAATTTTTTGTTTTTAAAATTATATACTAAATTAACAAATAAATTTACTATTAAAATATAATTTTATGGATTTAAAAAAAATTGAGAAAAAGAATACGGCATTAACTAACTTATTATATTGATAGAAAAAAAAATCATCTTACCTAACATAATAAAGTAATTATATATATATATATGTATGTATGTTTTTAAAAAAATATACTTTGATTATGTAAATTATTATCAAAATACAAGTAATCTTCTTACATAGTTTTTTAATTTTATTTATTTTTATATATGATTTTAATAAAACTATTTTTGTTGTATATTCATAGTTAATATATATTTTTATTAATTTTTTCAAGTAAAATGATAAATAAGTATTTTTTTAAATATTTTTTTTTTAGAGACGCTTTATAATTCAATATGGAAGAGATGTTGTACTCACTTGTTCTATTAAACATTTTGACTTATCAAATTACATAAAAATAAAAATAAAAATAAAGTTAAAAATATCAATAATTATAACCATGAATATAAGTTATAATTATACTTATATTGATAATTATATTTATAATTAATAATTAAACCAATCTAGATTCATTTTAACTCTCAATTTACTAATAATTGAGATGGATCAAATCCCTTGAGATGCAAACCTCTTTTAGAGTGAACAGAGATTTGATTACCTTTAGAATTTGGAAGAATTTATTTTGGTATTATTTAAGCCAATAAAACCATAAATACAAAAAAATATAGCATTTTTTATTATATTTAATACATTCATATGTCTTCCATCATCATGGCTCACAAAAAAATGATGAAAATTTTGGTTATGTTTAGTGATTGTTAGTTAGATAAAAAAAGTTGATTGAAAATTATGTTATGTTTAGTACAATCTCAATCCTTCCATCCATCATGATGACTTAGTCAAGTTTTTACAATCTTATCCTCACTTTATTTTTATATACACTCTTATTGACACACACAGACACACACACATATATATATTAAATTATATATTTAAATAATTTAATTTTAAATTAAAAGAATTGGAATAATAATTTTATTAATAAAGGAAAATTTAATATTATAAATGAGATGAAATAAATTATAAAGATGTTTATGATGTTTATGATGTTTATGTAGAGATATTTAATTGTGTCAAGAGGTATATTTTATAGCCTAGTTTGAATGAGGGGTTGCATTTTGGTTCTTGATTTTTTTTGGTTAATTTGGGCTGGTGAGTTTTCTTTTGTTGTTGCCAAAAAAAAAATTGCTACTAATTTCTTCTTTCCAAGAAGTCCAGTAAGAATGAGGCAGAAAGTATTTTGAGAGAGCTCCTCATGATGTACTTTTGATATTACTTAATAGAGCTTTTAGACCTGTAAAAAAAATTCAATGTGGGTCATAATAAAATATCACAATATGCAAGGTTGAGTAATATTGAGGGGTGAGTAATATCGTCAGGTTACTGTGGCCTCCTTATGAAGATGGGTTTTCACATGTTTTAGGATATACCTCAAGTTGTTGTTTACTTGCAAGGGGTTGGTTGGTGTAGGTCATAAATTCAAAGGAAGATGCAAAAACCCTCCTCGCTTAGAGATGGTATTGGGGTCACTAGGCCCTTGTCCTTAAAAACTAGATAACTCACAACGAATTAGTTAACACAGGGTGAGCAAGATTTTTGAGGAGTAAATGCCACATTAATTGCTAAATCCTGGTCAAATCAAGTATGTGCAATGGTCAAAAATATGGCCAGCATCACTGGCAAGCCTTATTTTCTAGTCTATTGGCCCATTAATGCTCTTAAGAGTACCAATAACCATGCCATGGGACATGGCATGGCATCGATCATCAATACTTCTCCCCACTTGGAGCTATTAAATTGTGCAAACCTCGGAGACTGCATCAGGCTCGCCTCCCCTATTTTCCGGCAGCTTTGACTCCAGAGTGTGAACCCAATTGGCGGACAGGACAAGCGGGGCTCACGGATCTGAACTCAACTGGTGGATATGACAGGCCCCACTCTACGTATTGAATGAGGTAGGATTTCAAATTTTATACCACGCCCATTATTTCAAACTAGAGTTGCACGCCAAATTTTTGAAATGGAATCTGGTTAATACACGTTTATCCCACCTGGTGTACAATCTTTGCATGAGAAATTCATCGACGAAAGGAAGGAATTCCATGGAACCCATGCTAGCAACAAGGCTGGGAGTCAGTGCTTCAACAACCTTTGTAATGCCAAAGAGAGCAAATATTAGGACCATAGCATATGCAATTACCACGACAAATGTGGATGTGTTGGCTGCCCTCATTGCCATTGCCGTTACTTGTTATGAAACTAGACATAATCAATCAAAAGATGAATCATGGTGAACAGAGCGAAGTAGCCAAATCCACGCGCTAAACTACAATAACCTATGGGACACAAATGCCTCAATTGGTTGCCCTCTCCAATGCGGAGATACTAATACAACAAACGCCAAACATGCAGAAAGCATGTCACTTTGGTTTTAATCTATAGCGGGATTAATGTGGGATTCTTCATTTGATTTGATCAGGAAGACGTGCCGAGTAGATCCATCCTCTTTTTGTCAACTAATAAACGACCAATCAGGGAACCCTTAGTCACCCCCAACCATTCTCTGCGGACAAGACCAACATGTGCGTTGTTTAAAATGCCTAATCATATGGTTTCCACTTTCCCCGACTTAGAAGCGGTACAACGCTAGTACCCAATCACGCCATCTAGCGAGCAGGACAGAACCCCATTTCTAGGATTTTTTTCCTAGTGTTCCAGGGCAATCACCATGAGCAGCGTCGTACCTCTAAAAAAGGGTCTAACAAACCAACCATGGTCGCAAGTGTTAGTAATGTTGAGGAACCCTCCAACATGCAACACAACCCCAAATACCTTTGCAATCTTTGTAAGGGTGCTCACCTTCTTAAGGATTGTTCTAGTATACATAGAGTCTTAGAAGTGTGGTCTAAATATTCTCATCAACTTATGGTTGATCCATTGATTAGTGATTCTAAAGTTCCTCGGGAAAAGGGTAAAGTTAGGTTTCCATGTAGGTTATGTGAAGGGAGGCATCAAAATCACCTTTTCCCTCAACCACTCATCACAAGTCACCCCATGACACTAAGTTGGTGACACCACCTCCACAAAGACATCATATGTCATACATGGTTAGTCTAAATTTGTGAGAAATATCTAAGTTTATTAATGACCCAATTATTACTTTTTCCAAAGTGGTTTATCTGAAAAGCATAAAATATTTACCTAAAAATGTGATTTCCATGCTTAGTGATATGCATTAATCAAGACCATAATATTTACTCAAACCAAATCGTTTTCAATGGAATGTGTACAAATATTTGAAGAATGTGTAAGTGGGAGAGGAATAATGGGTTGGAAGTTGAAGACCCAGAGGATATGATTGAATTTTCGGCAGAAGACTTAACATGGACAAATATTGATGGGGACCAAGTTGCAGTTATTCCATATTGTCAAATTGATGATTTTATAAGAGGAGAGGAATCGAGTGAATCTTCACCCACTCAATTTCATCTTTATACTCATCAAAGTAAAAAAGTAGAGGATATCAAGCAAACATATTGTTCAACATATCTAGAGTACGCTATGTGAGTCTTTATATATTTATCAATATACGTATAATTTTTTACAGTATGCATATATGTTATATCTAATTTCTTGTAAAACATTTATATACAGGTATTGGCGTGCATATGGTCGGGAGTGCAAAAACCAAATTATGAGTGCATCCTCAGATATAAAAAAAAATGCAGTCGACAAGAAAGTATTAAATTTGGTTGCCAATGTCACTTCATTGTACAACGACTTCAACTTAGACCAGACAATGCTGTAATAATATATACTGTATGTAGGCATATTGATAAATCCAATGTTGTTTGTCATGGAAAAGATGCAATCGGCAGGCCTATGAGATTCAGTTATGCACCACATTTAACAAGGGATATGTGATCTATTATCCAACATTTAATCCAAAGAGGTTTTAATGTTACAATGATATGGGACAAGTTCATCTCTGATGTGAAGGATGGATTTGGTGATTTATACACAGGGTCATCTCGAAATACATAGATGACAAGACAAGATATATTAAACATTTACAATGATACTATAAGGCTAGAGTATGTTAAAGATCAAAGTGATCCAAACAGTGTAGAATGTTGATATAAGGAACACCCTGAGAGTTTTTTCTTCTACCAAAAACAAGATCTTGTTGAAAACATCCCTTTTATTATAGGCATACAAACAAAGTGGATGTGCTCAATGATGCTAAAATATTCTCACAATAATATAATCTCAATGGATTTAACATTTAGTACAAATAAGTATGGGGTGAGTACAAATTTATCCTAAATTTGATTCATTTATTCAAAATCGTTTTAATGCATGTAACTTATTTAAATATAATTATGTACATTTTTTGTAATGTAGTATCAATTGTACACCTTAATGGTTTTCGATGAACATCGCAATGGGGTTCCAGTAGCTTGGGTGATATCATCACGCAATACTATAGTTGCGCTTTCTAAATGGATGTCAACTCTCTTTGCCATTGGGAAGAAAGAGCAACCAGATTGGCATGTTCAAGCCTTCATCATAGATGATGCTACTGCTGAAATTGAAGCGTTAAGGTGATGTGTTTATTCTTTTATAAGAGACATAAAAATATTGTTAATGTATATTCCCTCTAATAAATTGTGTTATTCCAGGTCTTCAATCAAGTGTAAAATATTATTATGTGTGTGGCATGTTCGTCGTGCATGGTTGAAGAATGTTGGAAGTAAATTCTAAGGAAGAGAAAACCAAGTCCACATTTTTTGTTCTTTAAGAGAAATAATGCACACATGTGAAGATGATGAATTTGTAAAAAAGAAATTTGAAAGGTTCTTTGAAATATTCAGTGACCAGCCAAGATTTTTGGAATATTTTAAAACAACTTGGTTAGCCAACAACAAAATATGTAAGTTTCTTGTAAGTGGATTTAATGACTCTATTTTTCATGTCATATGTATTATTAATTCATAGCTAATAAATTTCTTTCTACAAATATGTGGGCAAAAGCATACAGAAATTTTCCACATTCCAATCAGGATACAAATAATACACAGGGATTAATGAAAATGCTAAAGATAATCCCTGTGTATAACTCACCAAATCCAGTGGGGCAACCAGTGGGGATGTATTTTCGCCCACACTGACCACCTTTCTCCATCATAAATTCTCCCATGCCTATAACCACCTCCCCAAACCCTTCCCAATTCCCACCCCTACCATTTATTCATCCACCCTTCTCATTGTTTCAATCATCCACCCTTGACATTCCAATTTCCCCCCCTAGGGTGATCCCTCGCCCTAGGGTGATTCCCACTATCGTACAACCGGTGGGGGTGTATCACCGCCCACACCCACTACCTTTTTCCGATTTCACTTCCACCATGCCTATATCCATCACCAAGTGCTCCACCATCTGCCGAGGAAGGACAATCTTCTCCATTGCCTTAGATATTCATGGTGAAAATGAGTAGTTGATCAAAATCTTATCATGAATTAACAGAATTGATTCTATGCATTTTTTATTTTACAACTAATTGGTTATTTAATTTTTGCAGCAATATCAATTTCGAAATGCACTTGGGAGTGCCAAGCATGGCGAGGGTGACGTATAGACCCAATTTATAAATCAGTCATGATGTATAACTAGACCAATTTGGAATACAAGTACAAGAATTTGAACTTGTGTATATGACAATGCCTTCATTGGCTTTTAAATTCATGATGTGGATTTAATGTTATATTCTATCAATGTTACATTACTTTTGATGAATGTAGTGAGAATGGATTTATTTTCTTCATTTACAAATTATCAAGTTTGCAAGTTAAGTTACTTTTAAATTTATATATTACTCAATGTTGCATGCATGGACAACCATATCATTACCATGGAACTCTGGTTAGTTATAATAATAGATGTATCATGTACATGAAGAGAGCATATATTTGGATTTAGATTTATTTTAATTTTGAATTTATGAAAAAATAAAACTAAAGTTTTAAAGTATAGTATACATGCCTTATAATAAAATCTGCAAAAATAGATAAAGTTTTGATCCTTTACCACTTCAATACTAACATTTAAAGATGAAAATTTTATTGATAAGTGGTGTAGAATTATTTAAGTTCTGTTTTTTTATTTTATTTTGGTTTTATATATATTTTAACAATTCCTTTATTTATCTTTAAATAGAGTACAAAACATATTTATGGTAAGAATACAAAGAAGAGTGTAAGATTTTTTTGAGATGTGGGTTCACATTAGTGTGGAAGGCCTTTTTCCCACATAGTTTCGAACATGTGACTTTTACACCATGAAGTGCCTTAACATGAAACTTATAAGGTGAAGAGGGAGCTCGACAATGTAACAATGTTGAATGATAGAAAATGTGAATAATAAGAATGTAGTCAGTTACAAACAATCTTCATTGTGATAAATCTCAAACTATTTTCTTATACTATTCTTATTGTCACACCTATTGATGTGCCATATTTTCTTATCGATCATATGAAAAGGGCAGTTGAAATCATAGACCATTCAAATATTTAACTCAAGCTACTAAAAAAATATTTAACTCAATCATATTTAAAAAAATATTTAACTCAATCATATTTAAAAATATTTAACTCAATCATATTTTAAAAAAATATATAAAATCCAAAAAATAATCACTCTTTTTTAAATTAGCAATCTGTTACAAATTAACATACATATTCTTTCATTTTCTATTTTCTAAATTTTTTAAGCCTTTAAAAGGAAAAATGAAATTAGAAAATGGTAAGCTTTCTTATTCCACTATGATTTTCTTTTGTGTTTTCCTACCTTCCCTTTCACATTTTCTAAGTTTTTAGACTTTTAAAAGCAAAAAAGAAATTAGAAAATGGTAAACATTCTTATTCCACAATGATTTTCCATTTTCTTTTATTTTTTCTTACCTTACTATATATTTATGTAAATAATTTTTCCTTCTATGTAAACTTCATTCCACTATTATCTATTTGTAGAAATATTAAGTTTCTTATCCTCTGATATTGAATAAATAAATCACATGGATGATTAAACTTCTAAGATTTTAAATAATATTTTATTAATTAAACATTGATCCTTGAATGGAATTAACCACATGGCTAGTTAAATTTCTAAAATTTTAATTAATATTTTATTAATTAAACATCTATCTTCACAACAGAATCAAATTTTAGCGAATTTTTGTATTTTCTGGGTTTAACTTTCCTCCATTTTTATGTGGGATTGCTGCTTGATTAGATATGTGTCGTGTTAGGTCCCCTGTAAGAATCAATTCCATTGACTAGAGAAGTTTGTACATTCTTCTATGTGGCCCAACTATGCTAGATATCAATGTCTTCCTATGGTTCCCTAGGATGTTTGCATCATGCCCAAGGATAAGGGAGGTACTGGTTTGATCGATGTGGTGTCTCAAGGAAGCATTTTTGTTTCCAAATGAGTGGTTAGATGCTTGGAGAATTCATCCCCTTAGAAAGTGTTAATGTAACATACATTGCTTTCAACCCAACATGTTGGAAAAATTAGGGGTAAGTTTGGCTTATCTGACATCATTTTTGCCCCTCATACTCATATTTTTGGTTCCATCATCTTTAAGGGTATTAGAGTAACTTGGAGGAAGGTGGTGCACTTAGTGTGTTCATAGAGGTTAGGTATTAGATCAGGTTGGGATTTGGCCAAGAGACCAACCTGAAGTTGGAAACTGGAAGAAACTTGTACTTTTGGTATTCCTCATTTTCAAGCAAAGAAGTTTAGTAAAAATAAGTTTTTATTTGGAGGGATCAATGGGATTTTAGTTCTTGTTGTTGGAAAAATCAATGTTCAGTGGCTTGGGATTTTTCCTGGTCCTCTTTGGATAGAGCTACCTTTATGGAGATCATTAGGGTAATTCCTCAAGAGACCTTTTCATTATGAATATTGATACAGATGGTCCCATTTTTAGAGATTGGGAGTGGAGATTTTAGTGCCCTTTGACTCTATATGATTCTCATAAGCTCTACATTATGTTGCATCTATGTCATGAATTAGGACCATTTCTTAATGTCGAATGGGTTCTATAGATGAATAAAGTTATTCGATTAGCCTAGTGCATGGTTTCTAGTTGACTAGAGTGTCTTATAAAGTTTGAGTCTATCTTTGGTTGGTGATTTATCAAGGTTTCCTCTACAAAGAGTGGTTAGCCAAAAGTGGTTTTATTAATGTATGATCCATTTTTGCTCGAGATTAGAAAGAGTGAAGGATATTTTGTGGGAATATTGCTTTGTAAAATATTATTGGGCTTAGGTTCAATCCTAGTTGGCTCACATGCTCTAGATTATTTACATTAGTGGGCACTTTGTTGGGAGATTATAGATCAATTATTAAGGACCTTTTGTCTAGTATTTGGCATTTTTTAAGATAATTTGGTTTTAATACTCTTTGGAATATCTGCTAAAAGGAATTTCTGATGAGTTTATTCTTCGAATGTGTTTTCAATCATGTTTTTTCTCAATTATGGCATGATGAGGTACCTATGTAAATCCTAGACAAAGGAGCATGATTAATTAGAGACGTTGAACTATTAATCCATTTTTTTTTAGATTTTATAATGGTTTTAATTACTCTCTACATAAAGATATGAATCCTTTGTATATATCTTCCCTTTTCTTTTCTCTTTTATAATGCATATAAAAAACATAATTTGTAATTAAAAATTTAATATTAATCTAGTTACTTTTAAAATTGATATAACATAATGACAATGAAATATTATCTTTATTAATATTTTTTAATTTAGAAATGGGTTGACCCCCTAGGCTTGATGACAAATGGCCACAGTGCAAGGAGGTAGACCATCCCATTCTTTTGCACACTTCATTATCTTCATGGCTTATAGGTTTCTTTTATTTGCTACTATCTCTATGATGTTTATAACTTTGGATATTTTGGAAGTTGTTCATTTGACTAGTTTTCCCAAATTATGAATGACTACCTTCTTTTTTGCTCCATTGTTGTTATATTTCATCCTCTTAGGATAATTTTCACACTATAGGACTTAAGTCATTTCCTTTCTTAGTTTGACTTTTATTTTCATCTAGTTTTTGGGTATTGATTGATAAAAAATTACTCCATCTTTAGTCTCGTTTCCCAAGTGGCAAGATAAAGACAATCTAAGAAATCATGAATTTTGTAATTTTATAAAATAATAATGGAAAATTTAAGCTAACAAATATAATTAGTAGATTATAATGAAAATATATGTGTTGTGGTTTGTCATAAGGTTAGGCGAACTTTAACCTTGACCTTCGAATTTTGAGGTTCTCGAACCTTATCGAACTTCATAGTCATTGACCAAGACCATAGTTCAAAACTCATAACTTCATATCACAACACAATCTTGTAATTTATCCTTACAATTTCCATATAGGTAATAATGTTTTTTTATGTTTGTTGATGTTGATTTCATAGTCATTGACCAAGACCATAGTTCAAAACACATAACTTCATATCACAACACAATCTTGTAATTTATCCTTACAATTTCCATATAGGTAATAAGATTTTTTTTATGTTTATTGATGTTGATTTTTTACTATTTTATATATAATAGCGAATCTCATAAAAAATTCAAACTTGAATTGAACCTAATCATTGCTAAACCACTTGAACCCGAACCAAAACCAAAACCGAACCATATGACATTGATATTGGTTGTGGTTAGAATTTTTATATAAATTTGAAAACAAAAATCCATATTATAATGCAAATATAATTGTGATAGTTATAAAAAAAATAATAATAAATTAATTCTCTTCTCACATATTTTTTAAATCATTGCTAAATTAAATTTATTTATCAATTTTTATTTTTTAATTATTTTTAACATCTTATAGCTAATCAATTATAGATTAATGAGTTACCGCTAATCACTTATCGATTAATGAGTTATAAAGTGATAGATTAATGAATTATAAAGTGATTATATTTGTGGTAGTTAGATTGTTATTAAATAATAAAATAAATAATAATAATTCTCTACTCACTTTTTTTATTTTCATTAATCAATTAAATAAATAATAAATATATCTGCAACGCATCAATTTTTTTAATTACTTTGAAAGGCTTTCACAGCCCATCAAGTAACATTGATCGTTCAACTTGTAAAAAGATAAAAAATTACAGATAAATTTTTCCTGCAACGCGTCAATTTTTTAATTACTTTTAAAGTCTGTCACAGTCCATCAAGTAACGTTGATCTTTCAACTTGTAAAAATATACCAAATTACAGATAAATTAATCCTGCTACTTGTAAAAGACAAAAAATCACAGATAACGCGTGAGTGGAGAATTGCAAACACGGCCTCCATAGGCATGCAATGAAAGAAAGTCATGAGAAACAAAAACGATCAATTTCAATATCTGCGGAATAACACTTCTCAATATCTTTAATTTTCGCTCCATGGTAGAGCTTTAGTTTTCTTATGTTAATTAACGCTTTCCAGTTTTTTCAATATTCACTCAATAGTACAAATATTACCCTGTAGCCTTTATGTTTCCGCGACAAAACTGTATATACCGAAAAAATACATATATTTTTCTTGATATTCATACGGAAAGATTCTGGAAAGGGTTCTTACTCTCATCAGAGGAGGAGGGGGAGGAATGCATGAAGTCCAAAATGCGTTTCAACTTGGGAAAGGCATTCTCAGATTTAGGATCGAAGAGATGGAAGACGTGGCCTTCGCCTTCTGTCAGAACCAGATCAGCATCTTTGCCTGCCTTCTTTAAACCTTGGTAGTACAAAACAGCGTGATCTGTCGGCAGATCCTTCTCTGCCACAAATACAACCATTCGTTCATATACCAGAGTCGACAGATGAGCAGAATGGGGTCCAAATGAGTTAGAAAAGGGGTGGTCTTTATCCGCTCCTGCAGGGAGGACGATACCCCATATTGCATCTGAAAACTCTTTAAAATACTCTACCTCCGCCTGTGGCCCCACTTCACGGCCAACTAGTTCTTCTCCGCCGAAGGCGGGGTGAACCAAAACGGTCCCTTGTAAACGCATCCCGTCCCAATTCCTTCCACTAGCAAGGATGCCCACCTGGTGCACCATTTTCCCACCAGCACTGTCACCGGCCAAGAACACTTTGTTGAAATTTGCATGGCAAGCGAGCCACGGATCGACGGGCACCCCCTCTGCTTGGCGGTGAAGCCATTCAAGGACACCCAAACAATCATCATAACCTGAAGATAGGCGATGCTCCGGCACTTTCCTGTACTCCACGGACACACATATCACCTTCGCCTCTGTAGCAACTTCAGTTGTGATAAATCAGCGTGACAGCCGATCCGATATAGAAGGCAACCAATATTTCTCAGTCTACACTGAGTGAATAAACTCATATTGCCGAGGTGGGATAAATTCAAATTGCTGAACCAAATTTCATTTCAAAATTTTGGCGCCAACTCTACCTGTGTTGTCCTCCAGTTGGGTTCACCCTCCAGAGTCAGAGAGCTGCCGGAAAATGGGGGAGGCGAGCTTGATGCAGTCTTCCAAGTCTGCACAATTTAATAGCTGCAAATGGGGATAGGTATTGATGATCGATGCCATGGGCATGGACATGGCATGGCTGTTGGTACTCTTAAGAGCATTAATCGTACCAATCATACATGCACCCTCTGTGACACCTATGGGCATTATACCCACCATTGTCCAGAAATACCACGATATCGGGACGCCTTACACACGATCAAGCCATCCTATCAAGAGGATCCCTCCATCCAGTCTATTAATGACGAGCCACGCACCATCTTGTACTTACAAGAGGAGCACCAATACGTAGAGCGCCCCCTAGTAATTCCCATTATACATTGCATGCTATGTGATGAATGTGGCCACTACCTCGAATAGTGTGCCACATTGGAACTCATTCACAGATGGTATCCAATCGAAAGGGTCTACTACATGGGACTACGGGAAGCATAATTCACATGTCCGTTATGCACCGACAATCACTTATTGGAGGATTGTCACTACATACCTCGCTTATGACTAGCCCTTGCTAGCCTCTACCCAGCCATAGTTTGTCTCTCCCAAGAAGACAATATGGATGCTAAATCCATTGACAACTCCATGACCCAAGTAGAGGAGATGAGCAGGTTTATCATGTTATTGACAGCCGAAGAACGACCTAGCAGGGAACCCATAGTTACCCCTACAGGCACTTCACAAAACCCACCCACATGCACGCTATGCAAGAATATGGACCATATAATAGTCCACTACCCCGACATAGCAACATACCGACGATGGTACCCCGCCCAGCCTCAGACCACGCATGATGGGAGACCCATATCACGGACATTTTTCCCGATATGTCAGGTTAATCATTTGACCGACATTGTACTTATGTCTCATGGATCCATCCCACTATCGACATGATTAATGCCGTAGAAAAAATGACGAGCGACCTCCAAGAATGGCATAAAAAATATGTCACCGGCTCAACGTCCCCACCACCACGATGGTGTTATAAGCCGGATAAGACCGCACACCAATCACGTAAACCCCAGGCCAAGCCTAGGATAACATGTGGCCTATGTGATCTAAACAATCACCTAATCAACCAATGCAGAGAACTCAAACCCCTTGCAAATAGTCTCTGCATAATCTCGTCTCTACCCCAAAAGCCTCTCTCTAATCAAGAGAATATCACACGCACTTACTGCTGGATTTTCTCACACATTTAAGTGCACGCATCTCCCCAAGATGAGAGCAGCTAGAGCAGCATTAAGTCATCCACCCACCAAAAAGGGAGGCAAGTTTCAACCCACGATGCAAAAATGGAAACAGAAGACAACTTGGTCTGCAACAAACCCTTTCCAAGCGTCCACATCTGGAACATCAAGTAGTGTAGATTCTCACACTATCTACTCTGTCAGCGCTGTGATACCCTGCACCATTTGCATCAGTCATAATCATGCACCAGAGGGATGTTTGTTGCTACAAACGTTCAAACATCCCTATGATAAAATAAACTTCCATCTACCGGGAATTGACTATCCTAGTGGGAAGGCCAACTATCAGCTCACTCAGGACTCCATTACAGAGATCCTTCCCCCACTGCATGCTAGCGACACAACTCATCACATATGATTTGCGTCATCGCATGCCAAAAATAGGATTTCATCAACCTCCCTGTCACAGGAATTCGGCTTTATTCCTGTCACAAAAAACCAAGGCACCTTAAGCCCTTGCATCGATTTATGCATGATCCCAAATTTGCATACAGTCATCAAACTCCTTGATGACACCTAGCCTCTAGAGCAAAGCCTAGTGCAACTAGAGCTAGTTGATGAAAACAGGTGTCAATCACTACAACATAATGAGGCCCATAAGAAAAGGGTAAAAGCATCATTCAACCGCCACATCACCCCTCGCTCATTTACTGAAGGAGAGCTAGTCCTTCGCTATGATGTCGCAAAAGAAGCCTTAGGGCCAGGAAAGTTTGAAACCCTGTGGAAAGGGCCCTATATCATCAAACATTACCTCCAGCAGGGGGCATACATCTTGACGGAACCGGACGGGACCCACCTCACTAACCCCGTCAAAAGCCTTTACCTCAAGAAGTTCTACCCATAAGGGCCCTTGTAGCCCTTATCCCCTAGTGTTAGAGTACACAAAAAACCCAACACCAAAATATTTTTGACCCAAACAACCTAAGCGCACTCGAAATATCACCATGGATCACCAACTTGAACCTTACTTCGGATTTGCTGATGGAGCATCGCTATGGTCTCAAAACTTAGCTGCAGCTTCCTGGGTCATCTACTACCCTGACCGATCACCACTATGTTCAAACGACGTGTGCATCAGTTCAGCAACCAGAAATCAGGCAGAATATGATGTCGTTATCGGACTTATGTGTGAGGCCCTCCACCAGGGCATTCGCCATATGCATGTCTATCTACATTCCCAGTTAGTAGTCTCGCAGTTAAACCAAACATTTGAAACCAGAGATGCAAACCTATTTAGAAAATATTTGTGTGCTAGAAGGTTAAGTAGACAATTTGATTATATTACATTCTCACATGTATCAAGGAATCAAAACCAAACAGCTGATCACATAGCTAACAATATCCTAGACTGGAATGCATCGCAAGCAAACCACCATACATAAAAACCAAAAACATGTATATCCATCAACATAACACAAATGCATAAACCGAAATAGACATCACACCATGTAGAGCCGCAAAAAATATCTCTCATATATATATATCAAAAAATATGTGTATCAGAGTACAAAAATAGTATCACTAGCCCATTGACCAGCCCAAAATTACATAGGTCGTCAAAAATAAGGGAAGCATCCTCATAATGGGTGCTTTCCCTGTGTAAAAATATACCCTAGGGGGGTGCCCCCTCAAGAGGAGCACCTGGGCCCACCACTGCTCCTGGTGCCACCACCGGAGCTGCTGTTGCCACTGCAATAGCTACCCATCGTAGAGTAGGATGGTAGTCCCTCTCATGGGCCATCACTGTCTCTAGCCATACCTCCTCGAAGTCATCCATAAGACCTCGAGCAGGCATCCTGTGGGTAAAACAGTCCACTCGACCCTGCAATTCCTCTAGAGCCTCTACCTGAGCTGTAAGTGCTGCGATGCGCTCCTCAGCCGCATCTGCACGAGCTCTCTTATTCGCTACCTCAGCTGCACCCATGCTGCTACCCTCACCGGAAGGACCAGCACCGTCCATGCCAGGTCTACCAGCAACCTCGCCCGGTTCACCTATGGCACCACCCCCCATACCACCAGGTAGTCATGGTATAGGATTGTGACCCACCAGTCGGGCCACTGGGAATCTCACCTCGCCAACATTTGCACAAGTAACCAAAATAATGTCAGTTTCAATGAAAAACACTCAAGTACACAAAAAAATCAAGTAAATGCAAAAATATAACACATACCTGTAGGACCCCAAACATAACCAAAAGGGAGACCAATATCTGGATCACCCTGAAAGTCCATCCCCGTGAAAGGGTATGGCAAGAACATCTGCGGATTGGCCTCGAACCAGGCCTCCGTCATGTCATTCCAATAACGACCCACCCGGCCACCACCACCGCGTGGCATCACCGGAGCCCACCTCCTCATGCATGGCTCCCTCAGTCCCCCAATAGGCAGAGCCACCACGGGACTCAACAGCACGACCCTCTCGTACATGATGATGTACAAAATGCTAGCTTATGCAAATGATTTGGATCCACGCTAGACCCGGTTCAGTTGCGACACCATACCATCAAAGCAGAAATGGGAAAAATCAAAGAAATTCACGTTCCTCAAATGGCGTAAAACCGCCAACTATGGGCCTGATGCCCGATGAGGCGCAAACGACCCCACCAGTCACACAATAATGGCCAGAGAACACTTCTTGGCCACATCTGTCACTAAGGCGATATTGATGCACCCCTCAGTAAGAGGCGCACCACCGCAATTCCTCCTCCGGAACCTGTCCATGTTCACTCGCCCAGCAGGAAGTGGATACCTCAGTGCCCCTCCCCGAGGCAGTAATCCAGTCACAAAGTAAATATCAGTCTCCAGATGGATAATTAGGTTCATCCCCCTCAGGACAAACATGTTGCACCTTCTACGCCAATTCTGTATGATATAATGTAACAAACGGTCATGTGACCGAAGGAACTCGTTTTCAACAAACTTCAGGAGGCCCCATGTGACTAGCTGACAGCGCACCCCAGCATCAGCAGCTAGAGCAGTTCAGATCTCGGGCCAATCTCGTTCTCTCCACACCAACCTTCCAAGCAACAGGCACCCATCAATACAAACGAGAAAAATCATAAAGGACAGCAGAAAACACAAGTTTTTTTCAAAAACACTACCCTTGCGTGCCTGTCTCTCAGACAGGCGCACCCTTACGCACCAAAGAGGTAGGAAAAGTGTGCCCTCGCGTGGCTGTACCTGAGAAATTAGTGCAAGGGGGGTGCCTATTTGCCTAGATCGCCAACGCAATCTATGGGAAAAAGCCCCTTTGATGCCATACAAACCTAATTTGTACGACACCCGGCGTCACCAAACTGGAAAAATTAAAATGCAGGACGTCATGAGAGTTACCTCAGCATAATATCGCTAATCCCTGGTATACAGGCTGACCGCAACGGCAAGAAAGGCTCTACGATCACCTCTGATCTCCCAAAACTCAGCAAGTACAAATGAATAGGATTACTGCCATAATCCCTTATTTATCACCCTTTTCCAGAACTTCGGAGGTCCATAACAGGAGAACAGAAGGTCCATTCTGCAAATCATAAGTTGCACCATCATCAGTATACCATGACGAACGAAAGCGATGCCCCACATTCACTTTCCGAAGATATATTTTTTCAAGTTTCGGCAGGTATGCACCCTCCCATCTTCATTTCCAAAATTCATTTTTTTCAATAATATTGGATGAAAAGAAGATGCTTTCACTTGAGGTAGTTGTTTTTGCAGGAAGAACCCGCAAAAGATTCACAGCACCCACCACCGAAAGTTTCAGAGCAGGTATCATTCTACCCTCAAAATGATAGAGTCCCAGAAAACTTTGCATATCCTGACATCATTTCTCCATCAGAAATAAACCATAGGGTCCTCATACCTGACCACGTTTATCATCACCTCACCCTTCATATGATAAACGTCCGCGATGGTCAGTAGAGCCTCCCCTCCATGGTGATCGTCATCCCAAGTAGGCCATACATCATCCCACAAGTGACACCATGACCATACCATTTTTTAGTCTGCGAAGCACCTCATGCCCATCCATGTACCATGCATAAGGTCAAGTTCACCATCTAAACCAACCCCCTTCCCGAACGATCGGGTTGTACAAGCAGAATGAATGCACACCTCTGCGCATTGCATTTGGCCCACCATACCTCCATCAACATTAACCCATCTGCGACATCTTTTTCTTCATCAACCCCACACATGAGACCAACCAATGGGACCCATACCCCCAACAAAACATCGTCCTCACACCATCAAGTGAGCGACCCTCTTTCATGTTTTGGGGTACCCGTCTCTGTGTTTTGTACAAACCAAACCCCATTATTTTATTATTTTGGTAAGTGTAAAAGACCACAAACAATGCCCTTCACCTCTTCACCCTCATATTGCACTTTTCCTCCCATGGAAATAGTCCCCCATATCCCTTGGTTAAAGTATTTCATACCCCCCCATGCACGCACCATTACGACAATCATAGCTGGTTCATACTCGCCTTGGAGGTCCTACTGACTCTAGGGATTTTTCCCTTTAGAAACACCTATGACTGTCGCCAAGCTGCTCAAATTTACTTCAACCTCGGGCCACTGAATCCCCATCATCCGTTTTCAACTACCGCTCACCAACATGCTTATGTTAAACCCATTATGGTTCGGTTAAGGTTTCCTTTTTGTCGACATCAACACCTCTTTTCCAAAAAGGAAGCGGTACCTTGGATGAACCCTCCCCATGCAAATGGGTATCCTCGGGTGGCACTATGGGAGACATCATTGTCCATATATGTCATCGATCCCCTTGACATTCCACTACAGCAAAAGATTTCATGTCACGATGGTATCATACCTTACAACTATTGCACTTTGATCAAGATCAGTCGAAGACCCATGCCTTTATAAGTGTCTCTGACAACAATGCTTACATGGGAAGGTCCCAGCCAGTACATATGCGTACATTACACAGTGATATGCTATACCAAGATTACGCATATGGGTACCACAATCCACCTATCGTCAAAGAAAAAATGCCCCTGAGGGCGTCAATAGTCATCATCAACAACCACCAATATCACTACCACAGTAGTGGCACAGACAGTACATGTTCCTATCAATATTGTTTAACTAGCCATAACATCATGAGCATGGGAAATGCCCGGCTCGTTGAAATATTGCAAATATGTTGTATATTTTGTCTGCTCGCAGGGGGTCCCTTAGGCCATGGTTATCTCAGAACTGGTGCAATATGTTGTCTATTCTACACGCTGGCCTCACACACTCTCTCTCTCTCTCTCTCTCTCTCTCTCTCTCTCTCTCTCTCTCTCTCTCTCTCTGTGTACGATACAGAAAAGAAACTATAATGTATTTCAGCTATACAGTTCTTCCTAGACCTCACACATTAGGGGGCATCTGTTAACACTGGAAAATCATACAGTAGAAAATGACATCAGTTAATGTCGAGCCTAAGGATTTAAATGACACGATACATTATGGAATCAAAAAGTATTTAAAATCTCTAATGTTTTGAGAAAATCAAATTTGAACTAGTCATAAATGCTCAAATGCGCGCTTTTTCCTTCGAAAAGAGCGCCTTCTACACGCACTGGAGCCCAATAAGCACGCATTCCTGGAAGTATAAAAAAGTCTCTTTTCGAGACCACAATCAAGCAAAGGAAAATTTCTCCTTATGTGAAAGCCGCCTGAGGACAACACCAGTGCCCCCTTAGGCATTGTGTGAGCACACAAAAGCATATTTCAGCACACAATGGAATCATGCCCCTATCTTGGGTCACCATCCATCATGTACCAAGGGAGGGAAGGAGGTTTGAAAGCTCACCTATATAAACCCACAAAGAGATGAACAATGTGTGATCACAAGGTTATGCTAGCCAAATTTTCCCAAGCAACACCAGCAGTTTGTGTGACCCAAGGAGCTGAAGCATGAGAGGACTCAATTGTTGGCCACCCAACAATCTTAGTCCATTGCAACAGAGAGAGAGAGTTGAACTACATCAGAAGGCAGAACTTGAAGGACAAACATCCTTTCATCGGGACCTAGAGCCAATGCCTAGGGGCCCTTTTGCAAGTGGGTAAGATTTGTTTTTATTCCAAGCATTCAATAAGAAGAGGCCATTGAGCCATTGTTTACCTTGTTACTATTTGGAAATCTCTATATATCTTCTTTTGTGTTTTTATTTTTAGTTTTTTAACAGAGCATACTTTAGTGTATTACTTCATTTAAGTTTTATACTTCTGAGCTCCCCCCAGATACTACCTGTTACCTATAGTTTAGAGAGTAGATTGTTGGGGTTCCCATGTTTTGGCCAGATTGGCAAGACCAAAAGATGAGACAACATCATAACCACTTTGGGGCCCTAGGATCTAGCCCTCTTGGACCTGGAGAGGGATCTCTCCAATAAAACAAAGAATGATATATCTTTAAAACTCAAAATGAGATGTTAGGCTAGGTATGAAGCACAAAGGGAGGTTTAAAATGATTGGGTTGGTTATCAGGTTGGTCATAAGATCCTAGACTAAGAAGGTAATGGGAGAAAAGGAACAAAGCAGTAGGACGTTTCGGTAAAAGAGGATAGGTTAAGGCTGTTCCATCCATTGGGCTATGGAGTCATGAAAGGAGATTACTTGCAAACAACTAATCAAGGCCTTCATAGGGCAAGTCATCTATATTGAAGGATCTTTGGGATAGATGATGGAATGGAAAATTAAGGAGTGAATTAGAGACACAAAGGGCAGCTTTGATATTAGACCAGAGGTCATCTAACTCCAAATCTGCTTCAGCATACTCTCAAAGGGAAAACACATAAGATTTAAACACAAAACTAGGCCTGAGATCAAAGAAAGGGCTTTTAACCTTCAATGCTTCGACACCAGCTCATGAGATCTTGGAAAGGCCAATCTGTTGAACAAGGACTCCAATGGACAGGGCTTACACTAAATCCCCGGTATCCCAAATCCTCTAGCTTGAACCCAAACAAGAAACTTCTGTCAGTGAAATAACTCTTCAGAACTCAAAGAGGCATGGAGGGTGCCGTCGGAAGGTGTATTGTCTGGAGGAAAGCGTTCTGCTGACATTGGAAGCGCTGATAGGACTTGACAGTGTGCTTAGGTCTTCACACTATGCTTTAATTCTTTGATCATGGGATTAAGCACTAAATATTCAATAAGCAAGCTCAAATCCCTTAATCCTCTGCTGCTGATACACTGGCTGCTATTGTATGTCCTTTCTGTGCTTCCGAATCACAGTGACTATGATTATGGAAATCATAATGAATTTATCACTCTGTAACCACCCTACACAATAAAAAAACCAATTATAAAATCTAGGGGTGGAAGAAGAATGCTTTGAGGGCCTGTGGAGTGGTGGCGCAGTTTTGGAAACAGTGGCCGTAGTGGAGGAATGGTGAAAAATGCAGTGGAACGGTGAAAATGGGAAAAAACACTGCAAAATGGTGAAAAACGAGTGACTGATGGAGGTTTGGTGGGGGAGAGGTCGCGGACCGTCCGATCAGAGGGACAAGTGATGATCAGCGGTCAGGATTGCGGACGGGGGTGTTAATAGTAAGCGGATGGAAGAAATGACGCTTTAGTGTTAAAAACACCAAAGTTTAACTTTGGATAAATGCGAAGAAAATCAATAAACGCGAATGAAAGTCAGGCGCATATGATGTGGGACCCAGCATGGGTAGAGGGCGATTTGATTAGAACCGTCAGATCAGCGTTGAATCAACTGTTGTGATTGCATCGGTGGATCACAATCGGGGGATCAAAGGGTGGCACAATTAAAAAGTTCTGATTGACGACGGGCGTGATGGTGCGATAGTCGTTAGATCACAGTAACAGATCAACGGTGGAGGTTCAATCGGAAGGGAAGACAGGACAGGGACAAAGGAGTGGAGTGGGATACATCTGAACTGTTGGCTCTAGAGGGATGAATGGTTTAGATCCGATCGGGGATCGTCAATCATCGATCGCCAATCGGGAGTGCGAAGGGAGGCGCGTTTAAAACTTGTGATTGGCGATGTCACGATTACGCAACAGCCGTTGGATCTGGCGACAGATTGACAACTGACATTTAACTAGAGGGGTGATAGAAGAGGGGATGGGCACGCCGCAGGATAAGCGCTAGCCATCGTATCTTAAGAGATCGATGGCCCAGATCATAGCGGGGCCAATAGAACAACAAACAATCGCATTGGAGAAAACAGGTGGAACAAAGAAAATGTGCCCCGTGAAACCTTCCGATTGCGATTAGCGCCCAGTCCTTAGTGCTTGGTTCTGGGCGCGGGGCATATGGTGGGGAAGTGGTTAAGAGGGCTAGGCCGAAGGGGGCTAGCCTGTTATAAAGACGAAAGTGGGTTTGTGGCCTATTTTAATGCTTTTTAAGGCCCAAAGAGGAAATCGGTAGGGGGGATAAAAGGTCTTTAAGCCAAACAAAGTTATTTGAAAGATTTAAAAGGGGATTGGGAATGATTTATAAGGTTAATGGGGAAATAGAAGGGGAGAAAAGTTGATGAAAGCAGAAGTTAGTGGGAATGAAATAAGGGAAATGGAGGCCTTTTCGGGCATTCTTCTTCACAACAGAGAGGCTTTAGACTAGGAAAAACAGTGGAGATTTACCAAAGGGAAAAGGCACAAGGAGGCTTCAAGGACGATGTGTTTTTTGGGGGAATGCATTCCTTGAAGGCTCAAAAAAAATTTAGCCCCCTTTTTGCTTGTCAAAAAATTCATAGGGGGCTAACAGTGGCTCCACATGGGGATGGATTCTTCTTGAAGGAGTCAATAATTCAGAAAATAAATCTTTGGAGTAGGCCAGATGCCTGGTACTTGACACATCCATATTCTTTCTTGGATCAGCTGCCACAAATTATGAAGACATTATATCAGCAGAAATGCTCTTCCAAACAACTACCTACCCATACTATAGTCCTAAAATTTTTTCTTCTGGGTGCATTTGGACTTGCAGACCCTTTACATCATCAATTTTTTACAAACAGAAAAATAAACCTATTCTATTTCTACCCTTATTACTCCATGAGACTAGATTAAACTGTCGGTCTCATAGTTTCTCTACCTAAACTACTATCTGCTAGTATTAAACTGTCTAGCAGATTTCTTCTCTACATTCTAAGACATAAAATGAAAAATAGTCAAGCCAGGATTAGACTGTCTGGCTTGCTGTGGGCCATGGCATAAAGAAAAAATTGCTCATGGACTGAAACTTTGCAGAAATTAAAAATACTGACTAAATGCTCACAGGCTGAGCTTTATTGAGCTTTCCTACCTACTCTACTCTACTTGGAAATCACTGATGCTCTAGGTGACATCATAATGCCAGTGTAGCCAGTCAAGCAACAACAAAAAGGGGCAGAAGAACTGACTGCTTATCAGAGACAACCATAAGGTGCACTGCATTGGATCTTCAAAACTGAGGCCACCACCAGTGGTGACCACTTCTGATGTGCATGGCTCTTGCAGAAACTCAATGCTTGAGGAACTGAGCCAATCAGGGATTCCATATATTATGCATCAGGATCAACCAGAACATGAAGTAAACTTTTTTCTTCAAGGCCTCCTATGACTGCTAGGCTGTCTGCATCCTGAGCAATTTCGATCACTGCGCCTGCAGTGTGGTCTTTGTAATCACACTCCTCCTTTTCCTGGTTGGGATTATTTGGCAGATGAGCATCAACTAGGAATACCTATTCTTCCTCTAGATCAAGACAAAGATGTCTGTGGGAAAGAAAATCTCCCTCACCTTCACTGCAGCCTAAGCTAGAGGGCTCATTATATTCGATAGTCTTGTCCTCTAGTAACGCAGGAAGGTTCTACTGAAACGGACTGAACTCTGTGAAAATATTAACATATTCTTGAGCAGGGGTTTCTTGGATTACCTCATCCCTTTCAGGAGAAGGCTCAAGACATTCATCTTGCTCAAGATTTTCTTCATTCCTTTCCTCCTTATCCTTGGAGCTAGAAAGTTGCTGACTTCCATATTCATGGCAATTATAAGTGATGTTCAGATATAAAGCGGAGAGAAGATTCAATGAATCTTCGCCTGCTATCATGCTTTCAACACTTTCTTCATCAATATCATAGATGGCCTGCATTGGATCACCATTTTCTTGAAGTTGATGGTCGAGATCTTCCTCCCATGAATCTACTGATGATGGCCCTAAAGGCTCAGTTTCCCTTTGGAAAAAATTATCATCAGACATATCAACATCAGAGAAATCATAATTATAAGCATTGTCACCCATAAAATCTTCAGGACTCTCAGCAAGTCTTTCTTCAAAATAGTCTGCAAGTTCATTTTTAGATTCAAACTCTGGTTCATCACACATGCTTTGCATGTGGCTTCTGTCTTGCAGTGATTTGATTTGTCTTTATTGAGGACAAGGTGTAGGTCACTTCCAATCATCATTCTTGGTTTCAGCCTTGTGTTCTTCCTCTTCTATGTTCAGCAGGGCGTTGGCAGTCTCTATCAATCTTTCCATCTTATTCTCTAAATAGATCTGCGTTGTTTGCTCTACTCGGTCTTTCTTTGTTGCCTTTAATCTTTCCTCCCTACATTTTATGTTGTATTCGACAGTGATTGCTATATTTTTCACTTCCTCTAGGCTTGAATGTTCTCTTTCTCTTATATGCAATTCCACCTTGGGGTAAAAATAACTTGGATAGTGCAATAAGGCCCATCCCAAGGGTGGTTTTATATCAGAAGGTATTGCATTGTATACATTATCAAACCTAGCTGAAAAATTCTGTACTGTCTCTCCTGGCTGTCTTTTCAAATTCTGATACTCCTCTAAGATGAGGAAAACATTTCTCAGCACTGCCCATTTATCAAGGAAAACTTGAGAAAATTGATGAAAGCTGAGAATGCTTGCTGCTGGAAGGATTTTGAACCAACTCTTAATATTTCCTTGTAATGACAAGGCAAACATTCTAATGCACACATCATCTTCTTCTATTTCATGCAAGTCAAGTAAATCCTCGAGATTTTTCACATGTTCCTCGGCAGTGGCCCTTTTCTTTTCTCCATCAAAAAGAGGCAGCTGGTTTATAAGTTTTGCAAGAAGGGGTTGGCAGATAAGAGGTAAAACCAAAGGCTTATATCTTTCTATGACCTTTGTAGGTGTAGGTGGTGTAACCAAAGGCTCATGAATACTTGAAGTTTCTTTAGGAGTGGGAGATACAACATGAGGCTCTTGTTCCACCAGGTTTTTCACAGGAGTACAGGTCTGCTCATGGTCTGAAGATTGAGGCTTGAGATATTTCCCATACTCAATGTGGGTCTCATCTTTGTACACTTGATCAGGCTTAAAGAAGGACATAACATAGTGATATACAAAAACAATGAATTCTTTAAACCAAATCCAACCCATATGTTCTACCCTTCTATGAGGTCCAGCCATATTTCGGGTTCTTCCTCCAGTGGAGTCTTTGAGAGTTATGGAGTGTGGAGTTGCCAGGTGGATGTATATGAATGTTTGAAGCAGGATGTTGTCCACCATCAGCAATTGAATGCCAATATAACCAGATATCTTGGGTCTTTTGAGTGCCTAAGGATCTTTCAGGTGAAATGCACTCAAGAGCTCCCTAGCGGAGTCACCATTATGTTGGGGTTCCCATGTTTTGGCCAGATTTGCAAGACCAAAAGACGAGACAACATCATAACCACTTTGGGGCCCTAGGATCTAGCCCTCCTCGACCCGGAGAGGGATATCTCCAATAAAACAAAGAATGATATATCTTTGAAACTCAAAATGAGATGTTAGGCTAGGTATGAAGCACAAAGGGAGGTTTAAAATAATTGGGTTGGTTATCGAGTTGGTCATAAGATCCTAGATTGAGAAGGTAATGGGAGAAAAGGAAAAAAGAAGTAGGACGTTTTGGTAAAAGAGGATAGGTTAAGGCTATGCCATCCATTGGGCTATGGAGTCATGAAAGGAGATTACTTGCAAACAACTAATCAAGGCCTTCACAGGGCAAGTCATCTATACTAAAGGATATTTAGGATAGATGATGGAATGGAACATTAAGGAGTGAAAGAGAGACACAAAGGGAAACTTTGAGATCATACCAGAGGTCATCTAACTCCAGATCTGCTTCAGCATACTCTCAAAGGGAAAACACATAAGATTTAAACACAGAACTAGGCCTGAGATCAAAGAAAGGGCTTTTAACCTTCAATGCTTCGACACCAGCTCACGAGATCTTGGAAAGGCCAATCTGTTGAACAAGGACCCCAGTGGATAGGGCTTACACTAAATCCCCAGTATCCTAAATCCTCTAGCTTGAACCCAAATAAGAACAACCAAGCAGCAAACCCCAAATTCACACATCAGCTAGCAGTGAATAACAACTACTACACTGGTTAAACTACATGAATTTTCTCTTAGATTTCACTATCAGCAGAAAAAATTAAGGGTATGGAGAGAAGAAACATATGGTACCATGCGTGGGAAAATCCTATGTTATATTTTTGATGCGTACTAGAAGACCAATGAACAACATGAAAAATTTAGTAAAACGATGTAATAAGAAATACATCACCCGTAATAATAGACCAGGATCCTATGAAATCTTCTTGATTAATTGATGAAAAACCAGTCACATAAAATGAGCTCAATAGCTGATTACAGTCCAAACTTTCTCCTCCCAGCCTACTACATTACAAACTACTCTGCTACTCTCTCCCAAAACTGTTCTAACAGTGAAAAATGAATCCCTACAATAGCAACTACAACAACGCAACCGAACCTTTTACAGTGTGTTCTTCGAGAGTTCTTATAGGAGAAGGAATAATAGCATGGGTGGATACAAATTAAATGGATCCATTAAGACAAAGCGGTGGAAGAGTCCGAGCCCACTCTGCTTAATAGCTCTGCATTGTACTCTGTAGACTGGTTCGGAGCCTCTGTCAGGTCGATATTTGACCTCTGATGTTTCTTTGATGTTCTTCATGGCTGTAAGGCACTCTATTTTGTCTTCTGCAACAAGTAAGGTGACTGAAGGTCTTTCAGGGCTTCCATACCTCCATAATGGTTATCCTGACAGTCTTTAGAAACTTCTGTCAGTGAAATAACTCTTCAAAACTCGAAGAGGCATGGAGCGTGTCATCAGAAGGTGTACTGTCTGGAGGAAAGCATTCTACTGACGCTGGAAGCGCTGATAGGACTTGACAGTGTGCTTAGGTCTTCACACTACACTTTAATTCTTTGATCATGGGATTAAGCACAAAATATTCAATAAGCAGGCTCAAATCCCTTAATCCTCCGCTGTTGATACACTGGCTGCTGCTGTATGGCCTCTCTGAGGGCCTATGGAGTGGTGGCGCAGCTGTGGAAATAGTGGCCGTAGTGAAGGAATGGTGAAAAAGGCGGTGGAACGGTGAAAATGGGAAAAAACACTGCAAAATGGTGAAAAACGAGTGACTGATGGAGGTTTGGTGGGGGAGAGGTCGCGGACCATCCAATCAGAGGGACAAGTGATGATCAACAGTCAGGATTGCGGACGGGGGTGTTAATAGTAAGCGGACAAAAGAAATGACACTTTAGTGTTAAAAACACCAATTTTTAACTTTGGATAAATGCCAAGAAAATCAATAAACGCGAATGAAAGTCGGGTGCATATGATGTGGGACCCATCATGGGCAGAGAACGATTTGATTAGAACTGTCAGATTAGCATCAGATTAACTATTGTGATTTCATTGGAGGATCGTAATCGGGGGATCAGAGGGTGGCACAATTAAAAAGTTCCGATCGACGACGGGCGCGAGGGTGCGATAGTCGTTAGATCACAGTAATAGATCAACGGTGGAGGTTCAATCAGAAGGGAAGAGAGGACGGGGACAAAGGAGCGGAGCGGGATACATCTAAACCGTTGGATCTAGAGGGATGAACAACTCAGATCGGATCAGGGATCTTCAATCGGCGATCGCCAATCAGGAGTGCGAAGGGAGGCACATTTTAAAACTTGCGATTAGCGATGTCGTGATTACATGACAGCTGTTGGATTTGGCGACAGATCGACGGCTCACATTTAACCGGAGGGGTGATAGAAGAGGGGATGGGTGCGCTGCGGGATAAGCGTTGGCTATCGGATATTAAGAGATCAACGGCCCAAATCACAGCGGGGCCGATAGAACAACAAACAATCGCATCGGAGAAAATAGGCAAAACAAAGAAAATGCGCACCGTGAAACCTTCCGATTGTGATTAGCGCCTAGTCCTTAGTGCTTGATTCTGGGCGTGGGGCATATGGTGGGGAAGTGGTTAAGAGGGCTGGTCCGAAGGGGGCTAGCCTATTATAAAGACGAAAGTGGGTTTTTGGCCTATTTTAATGCTTTTTAAGGTCCAAAGAGGAAATCGGTAGGGGGGATAAAAGGTCTTTAAGCCAAAAAAAGTTATTTGAAAGGTTTAAAAGGTGATTGGGAATGATTTAAAAGGTTAATGAGGAATTATAAGGGGAGAAAAGGTGATGAAAGAAGAAGTTAGTGGGAATGAAATAAGGGAAATGGAGGCCTTTTCGAGCATTCTTCTTCACAACAGAGAGGATTTAGACTAAGAATAGCAGTGAGGATTTACCAAAGGGAAAAGGCATAAGGAGGCTTCAAGGATAATGTGTTTTCTGGGGGAATGAATTCCTTGAAGGCTCAAAAACAATTTAGCCCCCTTTTTTCTTGTTAAAAAATTCATAGGGGGCTAACATAGACCACACTCTCTAAACTCGTGCGATTTCGTACACCCATGTGTCAAATCCACCACAACAGCCTTCAAGAAGGAAAGCTTCTAGGCCACATCATATCTAAAGAAGGGATCAATTTTGACCCAAATAGGATCAAGGGAATATTGCAAATCAATCACCCAAGAAACATCAAAGAGCTACAATATTTCATTGGAAAGATAAATTTTTTAAGAAGGTTCATGCCAAACCTTGCAGAACTCCTAAGGAACATCACTAACATGCTCAAAAGAGAATCAAGAGTCAAATGGACCAAAGAAGCAAAGCAATATTTTGACTTGGTGAAGCAAGCTCTTACACAAACACCAGTTCTTATCAGCCCTGATTTCACCAAGGATTTCTTTATATTTTCCTTTGCATCAGAACACACAGTTGTTGTTGTATTACTGCAAAAAAATTATGAAAGGACAGGAGAAGCCCATAGCATTCTTCAGCCAAGCTCTAAGAGATGCACCTCTAAAATATAATATCATGGAAAATCAGGTTTTTTCCTTAATCAAAGCACTAAATGATTTCAAAGTCTACATTATGCATTCACACATCATTGCATTTGACCCTCATACAGTGGTTAAAGACATCCTGACACAAGATCTTGATGTCAAAAGAGGTAATTGGATTGTTTTCATATTGGAATATGACCTTGAAATCAAGCCCACCAAGTTAATCAAAGGACAAGGATTGGATAAACTAATGGCTGAAACAAATTTTCAAGCACTAGACATCAATATGATTCACTCATTGGATGAAAAAGAGAAGCTGGCGACTCCACCTATTGAGGAAGCATTCCTGAACTCTCCATGGTATGCAAATATATTGTATGTGCTTTTTAATATAAATGTTCCTCCTGGTTTATCCAAAAAAAAGGCCAGATTCTTGAAGTTAAAAGTTGTAAATCTTTGCATCCTAGAAAAAGTTTTACATTGGAAAATTTCTGGTGGTGTTTTTCTTAAATGTTTACCTAAAGAAGATGCAGATAAAATTATGCATGAATTTCATGAAGGAGAGTGTAGAGGCCACCTATATTAGAAGATCACTCTTAATAAGATCCTTAGGGCTGGTTTCTATTGGCCTACCCTCTTCCAAGACATCCACAAAATGGTAGTTACCTATCATAAATTCCAAATCTTTGAGGGAAAAAGAAAGTTGTTGCCTTTTCCATTATAGCCAATTTCTATTGAAGCTCCTTTTAAACGATGGGGTATATATTTCATTGGATAAATCTACCCTTCCTCCTCTACCCAACATAAATGGATCCTTACTGCAACTGAATATTTTACTAAGTGGATAGAAGCCATTCCTTCCAAGACTACCACAGACTCAGTAATTATCAGATTTCTTGAAAATAATATTCTATCTAGATTTGGTTGTCCTAGGAAAATCATTACTGATAATGTTTTTGCCTTTAAATCCAATAAAATGGTGGATTTTTGCCACAAATATCACATTACTTCGGGACATTCTACAACTTATTACCCTCAAGATAATAGGTTGGTTGAATCCTCAAATAAGATTTTGGTAAACATCATTAAAAAGTTTCTGGAGGAAAATAAGAAATCGTGGCACAGCAAATTGGTACATGCACTATGGGAAAACAAGATAACAAATAAGAATTTAATTGATATGTCACCCTATCAGCTAGTATATGGAATGGATGCAGTTTTCCCAACAGCCTTGGGATTGCTAGTAATGAAGCTCATTCAAGAGGTGCAGTATGAAGAGAATGATATACAAAGAAGAATAAACCAAACTATTCAGCTGCAACAAACCAGAGAAGGAGTGTATAAAAAAACACAGTTGTTACAAGAAAATATCAAGAAGATATTTGACAAAAGAACCAAGGCAAATGATTTTAACATTGGAGACAAAGTGTTGAAGTGGATTCTAGAAGAGAGGACAAAGGCAAGCATGGAAAGTTTGATAACCTCTGGAAAGGTCCATACACCATTCATTCTACAAGAGGTAATAATGCATTTTTCTTACAAGAAATGTATGGAACAGAGTTGTTTGGAGGTCCTATCAATGGCAGGATGCTGAAATATTACTTCAGTTAAGAATATCAGTTTATGTTTTCTTCATTGTATATAACATTACTTAAACAAAAATCTCCGAAAAGTTGATACAAAAAGAAATAAATAAAAGAAAAAGAGAGGGCAAATAAAAAGAAAAGGGTAAGCCCCATACCAAAAAATGAATATTTCTGAAAGTGTGCAAGTCAAAATGCCACTACTCTTGAAAAGGTCTTGTTCAATCATACTGCCTAAACATGATTGTACAAATTTTGAATTTTTGTTGATAAGTTAGAAAATGAAGATTTGCCAAAATGTTTGAACTTGGCTTATCAATAGCTAGGTAGAAAATGACATTGGTTCCAAAGCCTAAATCTGAAACTGTTGACACCTAATCCTATGGGATGGGTGTGCACATTTAATATTGTATATTAATTAATATTAGGAAATAAGGAAGGCCAAGAGTCATTGGGAGATGAATCCCAATAGCCTCACCTCCATGTATAAATCCATATGCATTCTTCTTACAATCATTCTTCTTACCTAATACACATTCTCTACATTGAGGAGTTACCTCGTTCGACATGCATCGCAGCCACCACTATCGGGGCATTTCGCCTATGGTAACCCTCTCCTTTGCTCCTTTTTTACCACACTTTATTAATATTTTTTTGCTGCTCTTAATTGCTAGACTGTTATTCTGCATTTTTTTTTCTCTGTATAGCCCTGAAATTTGCAGCTCCAGCTCCAGCTCCTTCAGCTCCTGAAGACTCTGCAAATTGCAGGCTCCTCTGCCATTCTGCAAAGATTCCATTTCAAAATTTTTGTAACGGCCTTTTGGCCTCCTCCATTCTCCATCGATTCACATTCATCCCTCACCTCTGGTCTACGCCATCTCTCATCCCTCACCTCTCGCCCTCTCCCTCACTGGTCTATGCCCCTTGCTCAAACGCCGGCTCTGCAATCCACAATACAACGCATACTACTGTAATACCGCTCCCCCTCGACTTTTGTTCAATACAGTCCTCTCACTACATATTTGACAGTCCGCCCTCATTACATATTTGACAGTCCTCTCACTACATATTTGATAGTCGGCCCTCATTACATATTTTACAGTCGCTCGACTCCTGTTCAATACGTTGCGTACAATACAACGTTACCTTCTACGCTGTCAATTCGTTACAATACCACGATGTTGGCATTACAACCGGTCAATACACTCCGCACCTCACCACACTCAAACACCACTCGACCTGCAACAACGATGCTTCACCACCTCGTATGAAGCCGAGCCATTTTTTATTTGTGCAGGCATAACACAGTTGTAACAATTATAAAGGCGGCTCATATCATACGCTGCAATCATAAAGGCGTAACATTGTTATAAAAACGTTGTGTGTCTTTACACGGTGTATATAATACTGCTCTCATATTCATTACCGCCCTCACCGCTCATACACAGCTCTGCAACGCATCTCCTATACGCTGCCCCTCCCACATTCATTACCGCCCTCCCACTGTCATCGTTATACAATACGTTGCGCTGTGATATATCGCTCCCTCTCTGCGCTGTTCAATACGTCCTCCACTGCATGGTATCAACGATGCATATGTGGTAATACGCCCTCCACAGTGGAATACGCCCTGCATATATGGTAATACCGCCCCTCAATACCGCCACTCCTTTTATAACATACCGCCACTTCATACCGCCCTTCATAATATTTAAATCCCGCTTCTCCTATTCATATACCATTCCACCACCTTATAATACCGCCATTCCATATACGACCTCCACTTTGTATTATACGCCCCTACCACATTACTCCATCTCCTTCATATCATACCGCCCCCTCCCCAATCATATAAATTTTTTATCCAAACAAAAAAAAATATACATATATATTTTTTTTGTGCAGAATTCAGTCTCTTAGCAAAGAGTTTTTTGTCCATTTAAATTCTGTTTCTTAGCAAAGAGTTTTTTTTCCATTTAAATTCAGTCTTTAGAAAGAGTTTTTTGTGCAGAATTTAGTTTCCAGCAAAGAGTTTTTTAAAACTCAGAGTATTTTTCCAGCAAGAGTTTTTTCCCCTTTAATTGAGCAGATTTCAAGAGTTGAAAGTTTTTATAGCAGAAATTTTTCCTCTTCAGAATATTTTTTTTCCAGCAAAGTTTTTTTTTTTCTCTCCTCCTTCAAAAGAAGATGACAGTCCCTTCATCTTCTAAAGAGACTGCCTACTTGGCACAGAGAGAAAAGAGACATGCTTCAGGTCCATCCAGAGGAAGAGAAGGCAGAAGACGAAGAAGAAACTTCAAAGAAAAAGGGGGCAGACAATCTAAAGCTCAACAGCAAACAAAGACAAAGGTAAAACTAGTGACAAAGACAAAGCTAAACCAGCTGAATCAGCTCATTCTGTTCTAGCACATTGTAACAATGGAGTAACTGAAAACCTATTTGATGTTTCATTTACTTCATGGAGAGATGATTGGTTGCTAGATTCAGGAACAACATGTCACATGACATTTAGAAAAGATTTTTTTGAAGAATTCACTGACAAAGTTGATGGAGCAGTATATTTCGCAGATAAATCCAAACTCAAGCCATCAGGGCTTGGCACAGTCAGGCTTAAACTACCTGGTCTTCCTGATCATATCCTACATGAGGTTCTATACCTCCTGGAGTTGAAGAGAAACTTGCTGTCCCTGATCGAAATCCGGCAGCAAGGACACTCAGTTCACTTGTTTGATGGCAAGGCAGAGGTCAGAAAAGCATCAGATCACTCCCTTGTCATGGAGGGAATAGAAGAAGGGAGACTTTTGAAGCTGAAAGGTTCATCTGCTCATGCTCAAAACTTTGCATTCAGTTCACATCATGATGAAGGTACATTTCCATCAAGTCTTTTATGGCATGCTAGATTTGGACACTTAAACTATGACATCCTTCATTTGTTGAAGAAAAATGGTGTTGATGGACTGCCTACAATTCCTAGAAAACCTAAGGAATGTGATGCTTGTATTCTAGGAAAGCATAGCAAACGGCCATTTCATGATTCACACTCAAGAGCACATAGGAAACTTGAACTTGTTCATTCAGATTTATGTGGCCCTATGCCTATTGCTTCTGCAAATGGAAACAAATACATGATGATATTTATTGATGACTACACCAGAATGTGTTGGATTTACTTACTGAAGAATAAGTCTGATGCTTTTCAAACTTTCAAGAATTTTCATGCATGGATTGAAAATGATGCACAAACACATATTGGCTCTCTACGTACTGATAATGGAAAAGAATACACTTCAAACGAATTTGAAAATTATCTTCGTCGACATGGAATCAAACATCAAACAACTGTGCCATATAATCCCCAACAGAACGGTGTAGCTGAAAGAATGAACATAACTATTTTAAATATGGTTCGCTCCATGTTATTTTTCAAGAATGTAAAATTGATGTTTTAGGCTGATGCAGTTCTATGTGCTGTTTACATAAAGAATAGGTGTCCTTCAAGTTCAATTAGAAACAAAACTCCTTTTGAAATGTGGCATGGCCACATTCCTTCGGTAAAGCATTTAAGGGTCTTTGGGTCCACCTGTTATGCCTTGATACCCAAGGGTCAAAGGAAAAAACTTGGTGCTAGAAGCAGAAAATGTATCTTCTTGGGGTACTCCAATACCTCCAAAGGATATCGTCTCTATGATGAAGAAAATAAGAAGTTTGTGATAGCGAGAGATGTCATATTTCTTGAATCTTCCAAGAGTGACAAGGTTGTTGAGCGGCAACTTGATCGCCTGGATAGATTCACACATGCAAAGTCTTTCCAAGAATTTGATAATGTGATTCCACATCTTGAAGGGGGGATTTCGATATTGAATCAAACTGTGGAATCATGTCTTGAAGCACTCTCTCCCCCGCATGAAGAAACAACCACGGATGACACATTGGATGATGTGATTGACAGAATTGGGAGATTGAATCTTGAATCAATCCCAACTCAGTCAAGTGACCAGGCTGGGCCATCTCAGAAAGGTCCTCCCAAATGGCTGACAAAGACACTGGAGGATGTTCATCCTGATGAGGTTGGAAAAACAGGAACAAGAAGTTCCACTCAAGAAATCGAAGGTGATGTAGATAATTATGATTCCCCTGTTGATATGGATATTGCTTATAACTGTGAATTGAGTTTGTCTACAAATCATGAACCAACTTCCTTCAAAGAAGCCGCTTCTCATGATGAATGGAAAGAAGCGATGCAGAAGGAGTATGATGCCTTGATAAAGAATGGCACTTGGAAGCTGGTTGATCCGCCTTTGGAAACGAAACCAATTGGCTGTAAGTGGGTCTACAAGAACAAGTACAAAGCAGACGACTCACTTGACAAGCACAAGGCCAGGCTTGTGGCAAAAGGATTCGCACAGAAAGAAGGAGTCGATTATGAAGAAACTTTTGCTCCCACAGCAAAATGGACCACCATCCGGACTCTCTTTGCCTTAGCAGCTCAGAATGGATGGAAAATCCATCAGATGGATGTAAAAACAACCTTCTTGAATGGAGATCTAAAGGAGAAAGTTTATATGTCCCAGCCAGAAGGATTTGTGATAAAGGGTCAAGAACACAAAGTTTGCGAACTTGTAAAATCCTTGTATGGCCTCAAGCAAGCACCATGAGCCTGGTATGAGAAATTGATCGAGCATCTTCTGAAACTTGATTTCAAACATTTTGATCTTGATGATGCAACTTTGTTTGTTAAGAAAGTTGGAAAAACAGTTGTATATCTTGTGGTATATGTAGATGATCTTTTGATAACAGGAAACAATGAGAGCTATATTGCATCCATGAAGAAAGAGTTGAAGAAAGGTTTTGAAATGACTGATTTTGGTCACGTTCATTACTATTTGGGTATTGAAGTAATTCAACATCCTAAATTCATATTTATTTCTCAAAAGAAGTACATTGGAGATCTCTTGAACAAATTTGGCATGGATGATTGTAATCCCTTAACCACTCCAATGGAACAAAACTTGAAGCTCACATCTATTGAAGGGAAGGAATTTGAGGATGCAACTAAGTATAGACAGCTTGTAGGAAGTCTTATCTACCTGACCACCACCAGACCTGACATTTCATTTGCTGTTGGAATCCTCTCAAGGTTCATGCAAAACCCTTGTGAAGGACATTGGTCTGCTGCAAAAAGAGTGCTAAGGTACTTGAAGGGGACTCAAGACTTTGGACTCAAATATACACAGGTAGGCGACTTCAGCTTGATCGGATACTCTGATTCAGACTTTGATGGCGACAAAGAAACAAGGGTGTCTACTACAGGTTACACCATGAGTCTTGGATCAGGAGCTGTCTCATGGAGATCACGCAAACAGTCAGTTCCAGCAGATTCCACGACCGAGGCAGAATATGTGGCAGCAGCTGAAGCAACAAAGGAAATTGTGTGGCTCCGGAAAATCCTGGAATATTTGCAGATGAAACAAATGTATTCCACTCCACTCATGATCGACAACACTTCCGCAATAAAGTTGGCCAAGAACCCAAAGTTCCATGATCGAACAAAGCACATCAATACAAAGTACCATCTAATTCGACATCATGTTCAGGCCAAAACCATCCATCTACATCATTGTTCCACAAATGAGCAAACTGCTGACATCTTCACCAAAGCACTTGGAAGAGAAAAGTTTGAAAAGTTCAGATCGATGCTTGGACTCACCAACGTCCCTTCGGATTAAAGGGGGGAATGTTGACACCTAATCCTATGGGATGGGTGTGCACATTTAATATTGTATATTAATTAATATTAGGAAATAAGGAAGGCCAAAAGTCATTGGGAGATGAATCCCAATAGCCTCACCTCCATGTATAAATCCATATGCATTATTCAGCTAATACACATTCTGATTTTGAGGAGTTACCTCCTGGTTTGACAGAAACCAATAAGAAAAGTGAGGGATAGGTGATAAATGAAAGATTCAAGACCAAAGCCATCAGTTTTAGTTTACTTTTTGCAAAATAATATTGTGTGCAACTTGTCCAAAAATGCCACAATTCATGATTATCGAACTTCCTAATCTTGATTCATTCATGCTTTAAATTTCATGTTGATAGTTAGTGAATAAAAATCTGTCAAACTATTTAATCTTGGCAAATAAGTAGTTAGGTAGAGAATAAAAGAGCTCAATAGTATAATCTGAGCCTTTGGAAGTTATAAGGTTAGAAATAGAAAGTTTTATTTCAAAAGAAAAATGATGTCAAGGTTTTCAAGTCTAAATGCACCCAATAAATGAAGAAAAAATGTTAAGACTAGGTGATGGGTAGGCAGAATTAATATGAATGAAGCATGGTTTTCAATTTTTGAAGGCCACAGTCACAAAAATTTACAGCAGATCAACAACTACAGAATGGAAATCAGTCAAATACAAACAGGCTATTGATCTACAAATGTTCTTGACACCTCTTAAAGAAGTTACCCTCCCCAGCTGGAGCCATTGTTAGTCTCCTGTATTCTATAGTATCACTAGATGACTATGGATTTCTTACAGTCTGCTGAAAATAATATTCCCTAATTATCATTTATTTTCATAAATCACACTACCTTCATTATTTTCCATTTAAAATATTCATTATCTCTCGCTTCACCTTTTCCAATACCCTCATGCTCCGAAAACCCATGTTTGACCTTAAATCCCCTCATTTATCCTTGCCCCTTTCTCAAAACCTTTTTCCCTATGCTAAATACCCCATTTTCCTCACTAAAATCCCTTCCCCTTCACTCATTCCCCTATGCCTGTTTAAAACAATTTAAAAACCCTTTTTTACATTGTTTTGAAATAAATTTTGTCTTGGGTCCCACTCTTTAAATAGACCTTGTTTATTTAAAAACCTGACCACTTATATGTTTGAACCCCAGCTCTAAACCTTTACCCTCCTCTTTCATATAACCCTGGCCCCCACCTTTATATTTGAGCACCTCCGCTTTAATATACTCGGGCCCCACTCTCCATTTAAACCTGCTACTTTATTTAAACCCCGACCCCACCTTTTCAAACTAACCCGCAATTAATTGAACCTCGACCACCATCTGATCTTCCCCCTTGTATCCAATGGTCCTCGCTCCATATCACAACCCAGATTTTCTGACATTTAAAACCTTGGAGGACTTGCGAAATAGGCGGTTTGAGAACCGTTCCATCTGCCACGCGTCACTCCAGCGTTCTATCGCATCCCCGCAACATAAACCACCAAACCACCTATGCCCTGTGCGATAAACCACGAACCACCTTCGTGTCATAAGGTGAAACCACTGACCCCTTGGAAATATTTTAAACTCCATGTTGTTGTGATAAGCCCCCGAACCTCTGTGATAGCCCTTGCATCATTTTTTAAGGATCTGGAAGGCCACATCTAAAATAGAAACCAAAAACCTCCATTGTCTGGACTCTTTCCAAAGACTTCCTGAGATCCTAGAAGCCATATTTCCTACTTGTGGAGCTTCGTTTTTATTAATATTTTTTTTTAAGCTTTGTAGGTGACATACATATCGGGAGGTGCAATAATCAATTTTCATTTCTAAGTCCAAGAACTATTTAATCAGGACTCTCTCGATGACGTCGTTCCAAAGCCTTGTTCATCAAAGGATTAGGAGCGCAAGAATAATCAGAAGCAACAATGGATCATGATCAATAAGGATCATACAATTACTCAAAATACCAGTCAAAGGGTAAAAAAAAATGACAGAGTAAGGTAAAGGAGAGTTTTGTTGTGGTTGTGCAGGCAGAAATAAAGACAAACAAAAAACACAGTTAAAGTAACGGTGAAAGGTAAAAGAAATAAAAGATCAGTCAAAAGCTAAAAATGAAAACAGACAAAGGATAGATAAGAGAGCTTAAATAATTAAATGATAGTGACAGCAAAGGAAGTATAGAGAAAGAACAGATGAAAGAACAAAGTCAGAAAAAAAAAATTAAGGAAAATACAAATCAAGGTTTAAAGACAAATCGTAGGATAAATCAACGAAGAAGACAACGCCAAATGATAAAGCCACTTATCATTTACTTCTTCATAGTCACATTGGCCACCTACAACCTAATTTTTCTTTAATGAAGGCAGCTATAGTTAATATTACACTTAGAGATATTTTAGCAGCAACCCAGAAGTTATTATAAAAGTTAATGTTAAAGGCATATTAGTCAAAGATATTTTTAAAGTTAGCTCAATAGTAAATTAGAAATTTATGACTATAGTAGGTCAGTCAGAGACATTTTGGCATTGGTCCTCTCATGGTCTCAATTGTCAAAAACCATTTAGTCTGTGGTAAATGCAAACTTGTCACCCTAGGTTAGGGCAACCTCCTCATTTGAAATTAAATATTGCATGTATTGTTCATTATTATTGTTGGTTGCTAGGTTGGATTTTGATCAGACTCTGAGTTGCAAATATTATCGCACTGGAGCATTGTAACTGTTTTTGAGCTAGACATTAGTAATACAAGCACGTTCACAGGATTCTTGAGCTATGATAATGGTGATGTTATCCCTCTTTTGTTAATGTTTCTCCTCTGTTGTCCATATTGTACATCAATTTCTCTGATAATAGAACATAAATTTTAGACTAAGATATGTTGTTTGGGCATCTTAACTCTGTATTTTATTATTATCTTTATGTTTTCATCTGAAAGTATAACTAAATAATTCTTAATTTCTCTTTGGTATTACTGGATTGTTGTCTTGAGGTTTTCTTAGTGAAGTTTAACTAAAGAATTCATAGGCTTTTATGCTCTTTAGTTTCTCTTAAACTACTATCTTAAAGGCTTTATTTGAAGTTTAGTTAAATAATTCTTAACTGCTCTTTAATTTCACTGAACTGTTATCTTGAATGTTTTCTCTATCTGAAAGTATAAAAAAAGAATTTTTAATTTCTCTTTAGTATTACTGGATTGTTGTCTTGAGGCTTTCTTAGTAAAGTATAGCTAAAGAATTCTTAATTGCTCTTTAGTTTTACCAAACTGTTATCTTAAAGGCTTTCTTGTTGAAGTATAGTTAAAGGATTCTTAATTGCTCTTTTTTTTATTGAATTCACAACTTTCTATCATCTCATATTCATCTTACCTAAGAAGATCCATTTGATATAGTTAGCTTGCCCTGTGAAAAACCTTGAAAATTTGATGTAAAATTTAACCCTTTTATGACTCCATAGCCCATTGGATTAAGCTTCCCACACTCTACCTGTTCAACCAAACAATTAACCAAACAAAACAAACAACCCCAAACTTCATAACTAGCCTAAAACCAGAAAAACATAATCATAAAGCTAAATCATTTACTCATAAACACAGAGAGAGCCCTCTCTGAGCCCAAGAATGCTAGCTCCTTCAACTCCAAAGTGGTTTGATGTGTTCCCTGCTACTTTTTCTTGCCAATATTGCAAATTACAGGGAGCCAACAGATACCAAAAAGGGGAAAATGCAAATGGAATTTGTAGAAGCTCAAATCCCACAGCCCCAAGGAGTAGAAGACTGCAAGAAGACATCATTTGAATTCAATACCAAAGACATCCACCCAATTGATTAGATGGAGCTAAAAAAGAAAACTGGAGAGATCGTGGCCTCTACCTTGACAATTACATCTACGAATATGTCAAAGCTCCAGGTAACATTGTCCAATTATCAGTCCCAACTCAAGATGTAGAAGATTTCCTCCCTTGCAAAGGATGCCAATATTAAGTCTTTGGAAGAATTAGTTGTAAAAATTGGTTTTGATTCAGTCATGCAGGAGCAGAGGAGGAGATTCTAAAGAAGAAAAATGTTGATATTGTTGCCTTGAGAAAGCAACTCAATATGTCGGCCACCGAAGACCCTTTGACCAAGGATATGGAAGAGAATGAAATGCACAACTATGAGATAATGAAGTTAATAGTGGAACAATCAGTATTACTCAAACAAATGGAGACAGAGGTGGAGAAATCGTTGAAAGAGAAAGAGGAAGTAGTTGAGGTAGCAATCATTCCTTTGAATTTCGTGCCTATTGCATCAATTCCATCTACTGTTTCAGCAACTGAAGGGACATCAAGTGGGACAGACCATTTTTCCAAGGCCATGGAAAGCATGACCCTCTAGACACAAGAAATTAAGAAGTTGGAAGCATGGATTGGCATATTGAGGGATCAGAAGGCAAGATCTAAAAATGCTCTTGAAATAGCCAAAAAACATATTAAGAGGTTAAAGAAGGCAGAAAGGGACTTTTAAACTAGTAATATTTTGGGGAAATTAAGTTGATTAAGTGGGGTAGTATCATGGATTCTATTGATGAAATCTAGCACTCCATCCATATTATATTTGAATAGAAGGATTTTATTGACAGATGTCGTGCAGCCATTGAAAAAACCAATCAGGATTTGGGTAATATGCCTACCACAGCTCCTAAGATCATAAAGTTCCTAAATTCTAAAACTAGTTTTGAGCTTGAAGACCTGGGTGTGTAGAACAGAATAGAAACTATACTAGAAGTAAAAAGGGTCCTCACTAAGAGGAATTTGGTCAAACAGCTAGAGGAGAGATGTCATGAATCGGATGTGGCAATTGGCAGGTTCTTAAATAGAATTTAGTCCTTAATGGAAAAGGGTTTTCCTTCTTTGTATGTCATTAATGACAAGCTGATCCAAAAAGGGGATTATATGACAAAGCTTAGGGATATAAAAAAATATACAAAAAATTTCACCAACATTAAAGGAAACGTGATGGGGAAGGTTTTCCTGGAACTCTTGAGCAATGACATTTTCATCCAACACAAATTCAAACACGTCTTCCTCGCCAGGCCCACATTTATTAAATATAGAGAGGTGGATGAAATTTATCGATAGGTCATGGGGAAAAGAATTTCAAGTAAAAAATAATGGGCAAAGATATGCATGTATCGTGATTGAATAGCAGAGTAAGTATGTCAGCACAGCAACCGATCAACTAAAGGTGCTAGTGCCACATTAGATTAAATGATCCAGCAAAGGTGGTCCAGAAGGTAAATCCAGATGTCAGATTCATTTATCGTTGCCTCTTCATGACCACACCGACTAATTTTGATCTCACTTTATAATTCATAAAGGGTTTCCAAAGTTAATGCCACAAGCAGTGATTGTCAGATATATTTTATCTTTGCCATTGCATGGCCATACTTGTCTAAATTTTCTTATTTGTAATTAATAACAGATTGCTGAATTAGATAGGGAAATCGTTGTAGTTTTCAGTTAAATACCGCATGTATTGGAAGTATCAGGGGTTGGACCCTGTATTGTAAAAAAAATTTGTATTGGATAAAATGTAACTTTTTGAATTTGGATCATCAATAATAAGAGACCATTTACAGGATACTTGAGTTGTGTTTTTTTGGTGATGTGGTTCCTTCTCTTTGTTAATGTTTTCATTGTCCTTCTTACTGTGCACCATTATAAGTTGATTGTAAAGAAGAAATTTTAGATTAAAATTTGTTGTTGGAGCACCTTAATTTTGTCTATGTTTACTATCTAAATGTTTTCTTCTAAAGCCTTGTTAATAAAATCTTAATTGCTTTTTAACCATTACCGAAATTCATTGTTTCATTCACCTCACAATTCATACTGCTTTAAGACCCAGCAAGCATAGTTAGCTTGCCCTATGATGCTCTTGAAAATTAAATGCAATAAACCAGCCTTTTATGAATCCATAGCCAAATGATCCAAATGGATATTGGTGGTCACCCGCATATTCCACTTGGGGCCCCACCATTGTCTCTTTCAGTTTTTCAATTTTGGCACAACTTACTATTTTTAGTAGTTTTTCGGGTCCTAAACTTCTGGAGCCGTTTTGATGCCCTAAACAACGTTTTTTGGGAAAACCGGGAGCAACGTGGGTCCATGGACCAATTTCGCTCACTCAAAATTTGTATTCGTCAGATAGATCTTTCTAACGAGGTATGGTTCATGTCAAACGGATATCGTATGCCAAAGTTACATCCCCGGGAAGTTGAAACACCAATTTACACAAACGGGGCCCATAGTTTTGGGGCTTCATCTCCTAGGGTTAGGGTTTTGGATGTTTAGGGTTTTCCATTATTTCTAAATAATAAATATGCCCTTGATCATCATTGTAACTTAGTTCAAAGGCCTTTTTCCACCACATCTCTTCTCAGAGACAGCTACCAGCGCCCTAGCTAGTTTATTTCCATTCTGTTTGTAAGCAAATCTCAGTTCTTTGATATTAATGAAATGAAGTGTTATTTCTATTGCATCTTTGTATTTATGGTTATATGTTTATTCTATTGCATTCCTGCATAAATCTATATCAGTGGTATCAGAGCGGTCTGCTTTTTCTCGATCCTTCTTTGCATGTCCCCAACGAGGTAGGGGTATAAGGAGTTAGGGCTCGATCTGGTGGAACATTTACAAGATCAGCCTCGCAAACCCTGATGGACGCCCATGGGGGACGAAAATAAAGATGAGGGAGCAGGAGATCCTATCAAAATATTGCTCAAGGAGGCCCTTGAAAAACAAAGGAACGCGATGATGGATAACTTTGCCCAGATCCTTCAACGGCTGCCCACCGGCGGCGCATCTGCATCCAGCAGCCACTCTCGAGGTGCGACTCCCTTTAAGGTACAAGTAAAATTTGACATTCCCATATTTGAGGGTCAAATATATGCAGATGTCGTAGATAGATGGTTGAATCTATTAGAAGTATATTTCTAGGTTCATGACTTTTCCGACCGGGAGAAGATTATTTTTTCACTCCTAAAAGCTACTCCCCATGTCAAGGACTGGTGGGAAACCTACTGTGAGAAAAAGGATGAGACAGAACCCTCTCTATTCTTGGTCGTACCCACTTGGACTTCTTTCCAAGATTCCATCAAGGAAAAATACTATCCCCTGGGGAGCTATGAGGACAAGTACATACAATGGACCACGCTACGACAACAAAGGGATCAAGATGTGCATGAGGTGACGAATTTGTTCCATACCCTACGCACAAAGTTGGGTATCAAATATTCAGAGAAACATATGGTGCTAAAGTATAGTAGTTGTCTTCACAGATACATTCAGGAGGAAATGGAGTTCCTCGACATCTCCTCGCTTGGTATAGCATACCAGTATGCTGCCAAGATTGAGCAAAAATTCAAACAGAAGAAGCGAGATTTTGGATCTATGAATCAAACGTTGGGTGTGGAGCCTGATTATCTTATTTATTTTGTATCACATCATTGTACCCTTGTACCTTAATGGGGGAAGCAATGCCGCCCGTAATTAAAGGTTACCTGAGGGGTCCAGGGGGTCCAGGGGGCAGCACCCTCGAACCTAAAAACAGATGTCAAAATTGCCTTGTAAAAGTATAGTAATTTCTAGTCAATCTGGGTCGTTCATTAGGCAGATGATCTGACGGTAGAAGTTATGTTTAGTTTAGGTATTTTTTCCCTAGAAGGAAACCCCTCACTTGTATGAGGGTATTGTATTGCGGTTGTGTATTGTATGTCTATTATCGAAGCGATAAATAGATAGGGAGACTATGAGAGAGAACAGAGGATATCATAGCGGATCTACTATAGGTTGTGTCTCTTCATTTTGCTGGATAATAGAAAGGAAGGACTGGCTGTTCGGGGTGGACGTAGCCCAAACTGGGTGAACCACGTATATCTTTGTCTCTCTGGTTTTATGTGTTTTGTGTGCTTGTGTTTTCCACATATTTTATGTGTTTCATTACTCTATAATATATATATTTCAAACATCAAAAGCAAGGGAAAGGTGCTCCCAAACCGCAGAACAAAGGACGGAGCCAAGGCATAGTGGCTCAAGACAACCTGTCAAAGCCACAAGCAAAGAACAACACCACAAAGCTAAAGAATGACACAGGAAAGTGATGTGAGTTCCATAAGAGCTCCACTCACAACAAAAGTGAGTGTCGGGCCAAGCAGTCACTGGTGGCCTAGATGAGGGCTTCTGAGTCAGATGCATGCTCTGACTCTGAACAGAACCTAATAAGGGGAAATAAAAAGGAAAATAGATTATTGATGTGGAACCCAATGCCACTGTTGCCACTACGAAGATCCAGAAGGAGGAACCGAAAGATCTAGAGGAGGAGGAACGTCTCTTCCACTCCCAGATGTGGGTAAAGGGCTCCCCGGTACAGTTCATTGTCGACAATGGGAGCCAAAATAACCTCATTTCAGTAGACGCCATGAAGCGATTGGGCTTTCCAACCACAACTCACCCACATCCATATGCCATCGGGTGTCTTCACTAAGGATGAGATCTCCGCGTCAGCCAGCAGTGTCGCCTTCCCTATAGCATCAAGCCCTTCACGGATGAGGTATTATGTGACATTAATCCTATTGATGTTTCTGATGTATTATTAGGACAACCATAATTGTGGAAGCGTCGTGCTCTGTATGATTCTCGGCCTCGCGATGTTATTGTTATTTTGGGAAATAAGTTGTACAGGATACCAGAAGTACCACCTCCTGCCGCTATCTCTTTGGTTACTGCAAAACAATGCAGTAAGCTCATTTTCCAAACCAGGAAATTTGTTTTCCTGATGATCCGCCCCCAGGGCAAGAAAAATACTCTGGCCATGACCTCCAGACAGGGCTCCTCTGCATGACAACAAGAAATGGACAAGGTTGTGGAGGAGTACGGGGACATCTTCACCTCACCCACAAGGGTTCCTCTGCACTGTCAGGTCAAGCACACGATTGATCTGACCCCAGGTGCGTTGCTACCCAATGGACCGATCTATCGATGTTCTGTTCTAGATAATAATGAAATCAAGAGGAAAATTCAAGATCTGTTGCATAAAGGTCACATCCAACCAAGTTCATCACCTTGTGGGAGCCGGATCGTGTTGGTACAGAAGAAGGATGGGACGTGGAGACTTTGTATTGACTATCGGGCACTGAACAAGATCACTATCCAAAATAGGAACCCGATCCCATGGATTGATGACCTTCTGGACCAAATCAAAGGGGAAAAATATTTTATCAAGATCAACTTGAAGTCTGGGTATCACCAGGTACTAATCGAACCCTCCGATGTGTGGAAGATTGCCTTCAAAGCTAAGGAAGGCCTTTTTGAATGGTTGGTCATGCCTTTTGGGTTGACAAATGCTCCCGCAACCTTCATGAGGTTGATGGAAGACATCTTGCAGCCATTCACCAACTCATTTGTAGTGATGTACTTGGATGACATTCTGATCTTCAGCCAGACTTGGGAAGAGCACCTCCACCACATCCGACAAGTCCTCCAAACACTACGGCAACACAATTTGTGTGCTAATTTGGAGAAGTACACTTTTCGCATGACCCAGGTTCAATATCTGGGATACATTATTGATGATAGGGGGGTTCATGTGGATCCAACCAAGATCCAAGTCATTCAGGATTGGCCAACCCCAACCACTATAACAGAGCTTCGCAAATTTCTGGGTCTTGCTAATTTCTACCGTAGGTTCATGTTGGGATTCTATCATATCACTTGGCCTTTGAGTCAAGTCACCAAGGGAGGAGCGAGAGAAAATTTATTTTGGTCAGAATCTCAACAGAAGGTGTTCACAAAATTGAAAATTTGCCTCTGTTCTGCCCCATTTCTCACATTACCAGACTTGCAACAACCATTTTAGATCAAGATAAATGCCTCTGACTATGATATTGGGGAAATTATTACTCAATAGGGACATCCAGTGGCATATCACAGTGAGACATTGTCTGACATAGTTCGCAAGTATCCCACTTATGACAAAGAAATTTATTCCATTTTGGAAGCTAAGCACAGCCTAGAAGCACATATATTTAGGAAGGAAGTAATCATCCGCACAGTATCAATTTCAAATTTTGTTCATACAACATAAGGTAAATTGAAAATGATCACCATTAGAAGTGGTCCACAGACCGCAAGTTTCATTCGAACATCATGACATGAAGGGTAGTACATTAACAGTGAGATCGTTCTGCCCACCACCGACTATGGCGTTCACCACCGTGCTCAACTCTTTGGGACTTTGGTGGGCACGAGACTTCTTGATCGGTCGTCTTCACGATATCACCTAGCATTTATAGACACTCTTTCAGGGTACGCAAGTTCCATTTTTTCACTCAAGATGCACTTTTATGTCACTCCGGGACACCTTTGTGTTCCTTCATGAAAGCAAGAGTTGAGGAAGTACACTTACTGTCACATTTCAGGGTCGAGAAAATAGTAGCAGTACTGCAGAAGTATTTCTATTAGCCGAACCTTCGAAAGGATGTCGGGAAGTACATTAGATCCTGCACTGCTTGTGTCATTGCCAAACTGACCATTAAGAAGCAAGGCCTATATACTCGGCTACCTACCCCTAGTCGACCTTGGGAATCCATCTCCATGGATTACATGTCAGGCCTGCCTTCTACTAAGCATGGAAATGACTGTGTTTTCGTGGTCGTCGACAGATTCTTGAAGATGGCCATTATGGCATCCTGCAAGAAGAATATCACAGCAGAAGCCACTGCTAAACTCTTCTTTGAACGAGTGTGGATGCACTTTGGGATCCCACAGTCTATCATATCAAATCGGGATAGCAAGTTCCTCAGCACATTTTGGTCCAGCCTCTGGTCAATGTTGGACACCAATCTCACCAAGTCCATAGCTTTCCATAGCCAAATAGATGGCTAGATAGAGGTCGTCAACAGAATGATTGTACACATTCTGCACATGTGCAATTCAAAGCATCCACACACATGGGATGAGAGCCTCCCCTATGTACAACATAGTTATAACCGGGCCCTCCACATCTCAACTGGCCATAGCCCCTTTCAGGTGGGCTTGGGATTCCTGCCACTATGTCCCATTGACGTAGCCATGCCATTTCGCGGCTACTCAGGCCGATTCGACTCATGTCCAGTCTGAAGTTGAAAAAGAAAATAGCTTCATCAATCACATTCAGCACATCTGCCTGTAGGTTTTAACCCTAAACAGAAATTATCTACACACGAATCTTGTAACAGAAAATAAACAATAGCAAGAGAATATAACATAAAACAAATAAACATAAAGATTTTCCCCTGGATCCCAAATCGGGATGACCAGCTTGATTTTTCATTATATTCCTTTTAGTGTTACAACACATATATATACATAACTGATCACCATTAGAAGTGGTCCACATATCTGCAACAGTTTCATTTGAACAACAAGTACAAGAAGGGTAGCACCAATAATGTTGCAGACTACCTCAGCCGACCACCGATCATGGCGCTCACCACCATGCTCAACTCTTGTGGGCACGAGACTTTTGATTGGTCGCTTCTCTAAGAGATCGACCTAGAATTCGGCCACACATATAATGCACTCTTAGGGGGTACGCAAGTTCCAAATTTTCACCTCCAAGATGCACTTTTATGTCACCTAGGACACCTTTGTGTTCCTTCAAGCGAGCGTGCCAAGATGATATGGGAAGCACACTACAGTCGATTCACTGGGCATTTCGGGGTCGAGAAAATAGTAGCAGTACTGCAGAAGTATTTCTATTAGCCGAACCTTCGAAAGGATGTCGGGAAGTACATCAGATCCTGCACTTCTTATGTCATTGCCAAACTGACCATCAAGAAGCAAGGCCTATATACTCGGCTACCTACCCCTAGTCGACCTTGGGAATCCATCTCCATGGATTACATGTTAGGCTTGCCTTCTACTAAGCATGGAAATGACTGTGTTTTCGTGGTCGTCAACAGATTCTCAAAGATGGCCATTATGGCAGCCTGCAAGAAGAATATCACAACAGAAGCCACTGCTAAACTCTTCTTTGAACGAGTGTGGATGCACTTTGGGATCCCACAGTATATCATATCAGATCGGGATAGCAAGCTCCTCAGCACATTTTGGTCCAGCCTCTGGTCAATGTTGGACACCAATCTCACCAAGTCCACAGCTTTCCATACCCAAATAGATGGCCAGATAGAGGTCGTCAAAAGAATGATTGTACACATTCTGCGCATGTACAATTCAAAGCATCCACACACATGGGATGAGAGCCTCCCCTATGTACAACATAGTTATAACTGGGCCCTCCACATCTCAACTAGCCATAGCCCTTTTCAGGTGGGCTTGGGATTCCTGCCACTATGTCCCATTGATGTAGCCATGCCATTTTGCGGTTACTCAGGCCGATTCGACTCATGTCCAGTCTGAAGTTGACAAAGCAAATAGCTTCATCGAGCACATTCAGCACATCTGCCTGTAGGTTTTAACCCTAAACATAAATTATCTACACACGAATCTTGTAACAGAAAATAAACAATAGCAAGAGCATAAAACATAAAACAGATAAACACAAAGATTTTCCCCTGGATCCCAAATCGGGACAACCAGCTTGATTTTTCATTATATTCCTTGTTACAACACATATATATACATGCCGAAGCATACATAAACCCCAATCCATTAACCCTGGATTATAACATAACCGTAGTTCCCTTTACCGGATCTACAAAAATACCAGGGGCCGAAAACCATCGTACCCCAAAACCATGTGCAAAACCATGCACAAAACCATGGGCGCAGACCACCCACCGGAAATTAAGGACCAAAAATTTTCATTGGGGCGCTACCCTGGACCCTGACAGGGGGGGCTACCGCCCCTCTGTGACTCCCCTGTAGCGCCCAGCGCAAAGGGGGGACTATCGCCGCCCCCCCCCCCGGCGCGCGTGCTTAGTTGTGGAAAGAATATAACACATACCCAACATTCTCCCACTTGTTGTTTTATTTCCACAGGGGGCCACAGGATAGCTTAGTCATTGGCCCAATTCTTCAACACCCATTGTTTCTCTACACCAAGAGAACTTTTGAGTGCTCACAGACTTCGTCAATGCATCTGCAACATTCTTCAAAGTGTCCACCTTTACCAGCAACACCCTTTTAGCATCAAACATATCTCTAACAAAGTGTTATTGAACATCAATGTGCTTTGTCTTTGAATGATAAGCAGGGTTCTTAGCCAAGAAAATTGCACTTTGGCTATCACAGTCTATCCTTATAACTTGTTGTACCAACCCCATACTTGAACACAATCTCTGCAACCAAACTGCTTCCTTGCTTGCATGAATGGCTGCTATGTATTCTGCCTCTGTAGTTGAAAGAGCCACTATATACTATCTTTTACTCATCCAACTGACTGCGCCTCCAAATAGGCTAAACACATACCCACTTGTAGATCTTCTTTGGTCCAAATCTCCAGCCCATTTTGCATCAACAAAACCACGAATGTACAACATTCTTTCCAATCCTGTTCTTCCCTAGTAGCACAAGCCATAATCACTAGTGCCACGTAAATATCTGAAAACCCGCTTCACTATTGTCTAATGCTCCTTCCCTGGGTTTGACATAAACCTGCTCAATACTCCCACTGCATGTGCAACGTCTGGTCTAGTACAGACCATTGCATACATCTGGCTACCCACTGCACTTGCATATGGAACAAGGGACATATCCTCCTCTTCTTCTTGTGTCTTGGGACATTGTTCAGCAGATATCTTTACACCTACAGGAATAGGAACATTCACTGGTTTACTATCCTGCATATTGAACCTCTGCAATATAGTCTCGACATTATCCCTCTGGTTTAACAAGAGCTTCCTCTTTGCCGAATATCTCTTAATTTCCATGCCCAAAATATAGTTTGCAGCACCAAGATCCTTCATGTCGAATTTGGAGAACAGTTGGGTCTTCAAATCTTGTATAATTTCTTTGTCATTTCCAATCAACAACATATCATCCACATACAAGACCAAATAAATAACATGGTCACCAATTAATTTAAAATAAACACAGTGATCCTCCTTGCTTCTGGTGAAGCCAAGTCCCCGCATATAGGTATCAAATTTCTGATACCACATCCTTGGTGACTGTTTTAACCCATACAGAGACTTCTTCAACCTGCATACTAGTTCTTTCTTACCCTTCACCATAAAGCCTTCAGGTTGCTTCATGTAGATCTCCTCTTCTAGATCCTCGTGAAGAAATGTTGTCTTCACATCCATCTGTTCTATCTCAAAATCAAATGCAGCAGCAACAGATAAAAGTAATCTAATAGAAGTAACCTTGGCAACAGGAGAAAAATATCACCAAAATCAATTCCCGGCACCTGGGAATAACCTTTCGCTACCAACCGAGCTTTGTATTTCTCCACCTTGCCTTCTACATTCATCTTCTTCTTAAACACCCATTTGCTCCCAATGGGCTTCCTTCCAGCCGACAACTCCACCAGATCCCATGCATCGTTTTTGTGCAAGGATGCCATTTCATCAATCATGGCCTCCTTCCAGAGTTTTCCATCCTCTGAATCTACTGCCTCCCTGACAGTTCTGGGATCATCATCAGTTATAGTTAAGGCAAAACCTGAACAGAAAGCAGATGGACTATACCTTTCTGGTTGCCTTCTTTCTCGAACTGATCTTATAACAGCTGGAGTTTGTGGCTCTTCATCTTCTGATTCTTCTTCTGTTGTAGAGTCTGATTCATCCTCCTTTAGCTCAAACTCTATCTTCTCAGGTTCCTTTGGTAGGACTTCATTTTTAACAACATCTTTCACTTCTCTAAACACCACATCTCGGTTGTACACAACCTTCATTGTTTCTGGGTTCCAAAGCTTGTAACCCTTTAAACCATCCTTATACCCAATAAAGATGCACCTTTCAGATTTATTATCCAACTTGGTCCTTTTCTCCTTTGGAACATGTAAATATGCATCACATCCAAATACCCTTAGATGTGAAATAGAGGGTTTCTTACCAGTCCATACCTCATGTGGGGTCTTATCCTCCAACGCTGATGAAGGTGATCTGTTAACTAAGTAACATGCAGTCTCCACTGCCTCTGCCCAGAATTCTTGTCCTAACCCGGTACCGCTGAGCATGCTTCTTGCCTTTTCCATCAGTGTTCTATTCATTCTTTCTACAACTCCTTTTTGCTGAGGTGTGTATGGACCAGTCTTCTATCGTGCTATACCACACTTCTTACAGAAATTTTCAAATTACTTCTTGCAGAACTCCCCACCATTATCTGTCCTTAGCGCCTTTATCTTCTTCTCTGTCTGGTTTTCCACCAGAGCCTTAAATTATTTAAATTTGTCAAAGACTTCAGATTTCTTCCTCAAGAAATATATCCATGTATTCCTTGAGAAGTCATTTATGAATGAAACATAGTACACAGACTTTCCCAATGATGGAACTGACACAGGCCCAAACACATCACTGTGCACAAGTTCTAATATCTTGTTTGCCCTCTTAGCACTAGAAGGAAAACTCACCCGATTCTACTTCCCATATACACAATGTTCACAGAAATCGAAATCCAGAGAACAATTAGACATACCTTCTACCATACCATCTCTATGCAGTATCTGAAGGCCCTTCTCTCCAATATGTCTAAGCCTTTGATGCCATAGCATGGTCTTTTCTCCAGAGACAGCTAGACTTTCCGTCCCACTTTCAGGAACCACAGAACTGTTACACCCATCAATAACAGTGCTACCTTGTAGCTTGTACAGAGTTCCAGTCCGAACTCCCCGCATTAATACCAGTGCTCCCCTAACCATCTTGCAGGCATCTTTCTCGAACACTGTTTTTACACCTGCATCATCCATCTTGCTTACAGAAATCAGATTTCTGGCCAATGCAGGAATATGCAGAACACCAGGAAGTGTTCTAATCCTTCCACCTTGCAGCTTCAGCTTGACCTTTCCACGTCCGATGATTTTTGCCTTCCTATCATCCCCTAGGAAGACATCACCATCATATTTCTCATACTCGTAGAACCACTCCCTATGGGGAGTGAAGTGAAAGGATGCACCTGAGTCAATCAACCATGACTCATGATCTACATGTGTATTTGAAGAAGAAGCAAAATACACATCCTCACCTTCATCCGAGGTGGTTTTTGCCTCTGTCGAAGAAGCATCCTCAGATCCCTTTCCTTTCTCAGGAGCTTTAGATCTGCAGTCCTTTTTGTAGTGCCCTTCCTCTCCGCATTTCCAAAGCACACCTTTACAAACTTTCCGTAGATTTTGATTCTCCCTCAGATTTAGATCTCCCACTCGAAACCTTATTCTTGTTTCTCCGTTCGGGACCTTCCCATATGTATAAGGCATCTCCATTTTGACCCTCCATATTTCTCCTCCGTCTTACTTCCTCCGAGCAAAGAAGGTTGGAGACAATGTCATCAAAATTCAAGGTAGTTGTATGCTTACCATTGCATAACTTATTGTCCTTAACGAGTCCGGTAGAGAACACAACAAACTGATGCACTTATCTTCATCTGAGATTTTAATATCAACATATGACAGCTGACTTACCACAGTATTGAAGGTGTTCAAATGCTCTGTCACCAAGTCTCCATCCTTCATCCTTAGGTTATACAAATTTTTCCGCAGGAACAATTTATTCACCAGAGACTTAGATTGGTACAAAGTCCCTAGCTTGTCCCACAAGGTCTTCATTGTAGCTTCCCTAGATACATTCAACAATACTGAATCTGATATACACAATCGTATTGTGCTCTTTAACTTCTGATCCAACTTCTTCCAGTCTTCATCTGACATTGTCGTTGGTTTAGTACCCATATCTACCGCGATCCACTAATATTTATCCCCCAGCAGATCCTCCATCTTGAGCTTCCACAACTCAAAATTCTGACCATTAAATTTCTCGATCTCTATCTTTCCGCCACTCGCCATCTTCTTTCACTGCAAGAATCGATTCCACAGATCTCCCACTGAACAGGGTCTACCATAGGCTTGAGAAAAAAATCCTCAGCAGCAAAGGTGTCCCCTTGAAGCCGAAACAGCTCTGATACCAAATGTAGGTTTTAACCTTGAACATAAATTATCTACACACGAATCTTGTAACAGAAAATAAGCAATAGCAGGATCATAAAACATAAAACAGATAAACACAGAGATTTTCCCCTGGATCCCAAATCGGGACAACCAGCTTGATTTTTCATTATATTCCTTTTAGTGTTACAACACATATATATATACATGACGAAGCATACATAAACCCCAATCCATTAACCCTGGATTAGAACATAACCGTAGTTCCCTTGACCGGATCTACAAAATACCAGGGGCCGAAAACCATCGTACCCCAAAACCATGTGCAAACCATGCACAAAACCATGAGCAGTTTCTCCCACCAGAAAATAAGGCCCAAAAAAAATTTCTCGGGGCGCTACCCCGGACCCCAACAAGGGGGGCTTCCTCCCCCCCTATGAACCCCCCGCGCATGACTAGTCATGGAAAGAATATAACACATACCCAACAGTCTCCCACTTGTTTTTTTCTTTTCCATGTAGGCCACAGAGAGAGCTGGTCATCGTCTAATTTCTTCAACACCCATTGTTTCTCTACACCAAGAGAACTTCGAGTGCGCAGAGACTTCCATCAATGCATCCGCAACATCTCTTCAAAGTGTCCACTTTTACCAAAGAACACCTCTTTAGCCTTCAACAACCATATCTCTAACAAAAGTGATATTGAACATCAATGTGCTTTGTCTTTGAATGATAAGCAGGGTTCTTATCCAAGAAAATTGCACTTTGGCTATCACAGTCTATCCTTATAGCTTGCTGCACCAACCCCATACTTGAACACAATCTCTACAAACAAACTTCTTCCTTTCTTGTATGAGTGGCTGCTATGTATTCTGCCTTTGTAGTTAAAAGAGCCACTACAGACTATCTTTTACTCATCCAACCGACTACACCTCCAAATAGGCTAAACACATATCCACTTGTAGATCTTCTTTGGTCCAGATCTCTAGCCCAGTTTGCATGAACAAAACCACGAATTTCCAACACTATTTACAATCCTGGTCTTCCCTGTTAGCACAATCCATAATCACTAGTGCCACGCAAATATCTAAAAACCCGCTTCACTTCTGTCCAATGCTCCTTCCCCGGGTTTGACATAAGCCTGCTCAATACTCCCACTGCATGTACAATGTCTGGTCTAGTATAGACCATTGCATACATCAGGCTACCCACTACACTTGCATATGAAACCACGGGACATATCCTCCTCTTCTTCTTGTGTCACAGGACATATTTCGTGAGATAGCTTTACACACCTACGAGGGAATAGGAACATTCTTAGGTTTACTATCTTATATTGAACCTACCCAATATAATCTAAACGCCCCATTATTCCTCTTGGTTTAACGAACTTCCTCTTCTTAATCTCTCTTAATTCCATGCCCAAAATATAGTTTGTAGCATAAGATCCTTCATGTCAATTTGGAGAAACGTTGAGTCTTCAAATCTTGGATAATTCTTGTCATTTCCGAGTCAACAACATATCATCCACATACAAGACCAAATAAATAACACGATCACAGGTTAATTTAAAATAAGGCAGGTGATCCTCCTTGTATACAGTGAAGCTCCCCGTATATGAGTATCAAATTTAAGTACCACATCCTTGATATTATTTTAACCCATACAGAGACTTCTTCAACCTGCATACCAGTTCTTTCTTACCCTTCACCATGAAGCCTTCAGGTTGCTTCATGTAGATCTCCTCTTCTAGATCCCCGTGAAGAAATGTTGTCTTCACATCCATCTGTTATCTCAAAATCAAATGCTGCAGCAATAGACAAAAGTAATCTAATAGAAGTAACTTTGGCAACAGGAGAGAAAATATCACCAAAATCAATTCCCGGCACCTGAGAATAACCTTTTGCTACCAACAGAGCTTTTTATTTCTCCACCTTTCCTTCTACATTCATCTTCTTCTTAAACGCCCATTTTCTCCCAATGGGCTTCCTTCCAGCCGGCAACTCCACCAGATCCCATGCCTCATTTTTATGCAAGGATGCCCTTTCATAAATCATGGCCTCCTTCCAAATTTTTCCATCCTCTGAATCTACTACCTCCCTGACAGTTCTGGGATCATCATCAGTTATAGTTAATGCAAAACCTGAATAGAAAGCAGATGGATTATACCTTTTTGGTTGCCTTCTTTCCCGAACTGATCTTCTAATAGCTGGAGTTTGTGGCTCTTCATATTCTGAGTCTTCTTCTGTTGTAGAGTCTAATTCATCCTCCTTTAGCTCAAACTCTATCTTCTCAGGTTCCTTTGGTAGGACTTCATGTTTAACAAAATATTTCACTTCGCTAAACACCACATCTTGGCTGTACACAACCTTCCTTGTTTCTAGGTTCCAAATCTTGTAACCCTTTAAACCATCCTTATACCCAATAAAGATGCACCTTTCAGATTTATTATCCATGAACTTGGTCCTTTTCTCCTTTGGAACATGTACATATGTATCACATCCAAATACCCTTAGATGTGAAAGAGAGGGTTTCATACCAGTCCATACCTCATGTGGAGTCTTATCCTCCAACACTGATGAAGGTGATCTGTTAACCAGATAGCATGCAGTGTCTACTGCCTCTGCCCAGAATTCTTGTCCTAACCCGGTACCACTGAGCATGCTTCTTTCCTTTTCCATCAATGTTCTGTTCATTCTTTCTGCAACTCTGTTTTTCTGAGTTGTGTATGGATTAGTCTTCTTCCATCCTATACCACACTTCTTACATAACTCTTCAAATTCCTTCTTGTAGAACTCCCCACCATTATCTGTCCTCAACACCTTTATCTTCTTCTCTGTCTGGTTTTCCACCAGAGCCTTAAATTCTTTAAATCTGTCAAAGACTTCAAAATTTATTCCTCAAGAAATATATCCATGTATTCCTTGAGAAGTCATCTATGAATGAAACATAGTACACAGACTTTCCCAGTGATGGAACTGACACAGGTCCAAACACATCACTATGCACAAGTTCTAATATCTTGTTCGCCCTCTTAGCACCAGAAGGAAAACTCATCCGATTTTGCTTCCCATATACACAATGTTCTCAGAAATCGAAATACAGAGAGAAATTACACATACCTTCTACCATACCATTTCTATGCAGTATCCAAAGGCCCTTCTCTCCAATATGTCCAAGCCTTTGATGCCATAGCATGGTCTTTTCTCCAGAGAGAGCTAGGCTTTCCGCTCCACTTTCAGGAACCACAGAACTGTTACACCCATCAATAATAGTGCTACCTTGTAGCTTGTATAGAGTTCTAGTCTGAACTCCCTGCATTAATACCAGTGCTCCCCGAACTATCTTGCAGGCATCTTTCTTGAACACTGTTTTTACAACTGCATCATCCATCTTGCTTACAAAAATCAAATTTTTGGCCAATGCAAGAATATGTAGAACACCAGGAAGTGTTCTAATCCTTCCACCTTTCAGCTTCAGCTTGACCTTTCCACGTTCGATGATTTTGGCCTTCCTATCATCCCCTAGGAAGACATCACCACCATCATATTTCTCATACTCGCAGAACCACTCCCTATGGGGAGTGAAGTGAAAGGATGCACCTGAGTCAATCAACCATGACTCATGATCTACATGTGTATTTGAAGAAGAAGCAAAATACACATCCCCACCTTCATCCGAGGTGGTTTTTGCCTCTGCAGAAGGAGCATCATCAGATCCCTTTCCTTTCTCAGGAGCTTTAGATCTGCAGTCCTTTTTTTAGTGCCCTTCCTTTCCGCATTTCCAGCACACCTTTACAAACTTTCCAGGAGATTTAGATCTCCCTCTAGATTTATATCTCCCACTCGAAACCTTATTCTTGTTTCTGTCCTGGGACCTTCCTCGTACAGATAAGGCATCTCCATTATGACCCTCCATATTTCTCCGTCTCATTTCCTCCGACAGCAAGGCTGAGACAATGTCATCAAAATTCAAGGTAGTTGTATTGCTACCTATTGCAATAACCAGAATGTCCCACGAGTCTGGTAGAGAACACAAAAAATTTATGCACTTATCTTCATCTGAGATTTTAATATCAACAGATGACAGCTGACTTACCATAGTATTGAAGGCATTCAAATGCTCTCTCACCAAGTCTCCATCCTTCATCCTCGGGTTATACATATTTTTCCTCAAGAACAATTTATTTACCAAAGACTTAGATTGTTACAAAGTCCCTAGCTTGTCCCACAAGGTCTTCGCCGTAGCTTCCCTAGATACATTCAACAATACTGAATCTGAGACACACAATCGTATTGTGCTCTTTGCCTTCTGATCTAGCTTCTTCCAGTCTTCATCTGAAATTGTCGTTGGTTTAGTACCCAGATCTACCGCGATCCACTGATCTTTATCCACCAGCAAATCCTCCATCTTGAGCTTCCACAACTCAAAAATCTAACCATTAAATTTCTCGATCTCTATCTTTCTGCCACTCACCATCTTCTTTCACCGCAAGAATCGATCCCGAAAATCTCCCACTGAACAAGGTCTACCACAAGCCCGAGCAAAAAATCGTTAGCAGCAAAAGGCATCCCCTTGAATTCGAAACATCTCTGATACCAAATGTAGGTTTTAACCCTGAACAGAAATTATTTACACACAAATCTTGTAACAGAAAATAAACAATAGCAAGAGCATAAAACATAAAACAGATAAACACAGAGATTTTCCCTTGGATCCCAAATCGAACAACCAGCTTGATTTTTCATTATATTCCTTTTAGTGTTACAACACATATATATACATGTCGAAGCATACATAAACCCCAATCCATTAACCATGGATCAGAACATAACCGTAGTTCCCTTGACCGGATCTACAAAAATACCAGGGGACGAAAACCATCGTACCCCAAAACCATGTGCAAAACTATGCACAAAACCATGTCCGTGGACCACCCACTGGAAATTAAGGACCAAACATTTTCGCCGGGGTGCTGCCTCGGACCTTGACAGGGGGGGCTATTGCCCCCCCTCTTAACCCCCTGCGCGTGCTTAGTCGTGGAAAGAATATAACACATACCTAACACTGCCAACAGGTTCATGACATATTGGACAGATCTAATGCTAATTACAAGCAATTCCATTATCAACATCAGGTGCCACACAACTTCCAGGTGGGCGAAAAAGTGTGGCTACATTTGCAGAAGGAGCAACTCACTGGACCCCACTGCAAGCTTCGCCCGCTTTGATACAAGTCGTACACCATCACCAAAGCTAGAGGGAAAAATATCTTCGAGCTCAGTATTCCACCATTCCTTGGTTTGCACCCAGTATTCAATGTGGACTGCCTTCGTCCCTACTTCCCACCTCTACTGGACACCTCTGACATTGCAGAACAACTCACAGCAACAAAGTTAAACCCAGACGGCATGGAACAGGCCACCACAGATTGTATCATGGACATGCAAATCAAGAACACTCACCAACAGAAGATCCAACTGTATCGGGTTGTCAAAGTTGTCCAACTCCTGCACCAAGGAAAGTGGTTCACTAGGGACCAAGTTCAGCAGAATTTTCCTCATATCATGGAGGAACTTAACGCAATGGGGACCATTTCTTCCTAAGGGGGAAGGAATGATCCAGGTGGATATTGGTGGTCACCCACCTATTCCACTTGGGGCCCCACCATTTTCTCTTTCATATTTTCAGTTTTGGCACAACTTACTATTTTTAGCAGTTTTTCAGGTCTTGAACTTCTGGAGCCGTTTTGAGGCCCTAAACGACGTCTTTTGGGAAAATTGGGAGCAACATGGGTCCATGGATTGATGTTTCTCACTCTAAATTTTTAGTCTTTGGATAGATATTTCTAATGAGGTATGGTTCGCGTCAAACGGAGATCGTATGCCAAAGTTACGTCCCTGGAAAGTTGAAACACCAATTTACCCAAACGGGGCCCATAGTTTTGGTGCTTCATCTCCTAGGGTTAGGGTTTTGGATGTTTATGGTTTTCCATTGTTTCTAAATAATAAATAGGCCCTTGAGCCTCATTGTAACTCAGTTCAGAGGCCTGTAGCCGCCACATCTCTTCTCAGAGATAGCTACCAGCACCCTAGCTAGTTTATTTCCATTTTGTCTGTAAGAAAATTTCAGTTCTTTGATATTAATGAAATGAAGTGTTATTTATATTGCATCTTTGTATTTATGGTTATATTTTTATTCTATTGTGTTCCTGCATAAATCTGAATCAGTGATGCTCTTGAAAATTTGATGCAACAAACCAACCTTTTATGAATCCATAGCCAAATGGATTAGTTTAAACAGATCTACCTATCCATCCAAACCAATCAATCAAAACAACCAATTCCCACAACCAATATAACTAGCCTAACATCAGTATTCATAACCTAAAGGTAAATCATAAATAGAGAGAGCCCTCTCTGAGTCTAAGAGGGCTATATCCTGGATTCAAAAGTGGTTTGATGTTGTCCTTTATAGTTTATTCTTACCAATATTATAAATTATAGAGCCATAACACGCATGTAACCATTTGGTTGCCCAATTCCCAGACCTAGAATCGCTCCGCAAATGGTATCCAATCACTTCAGTAACCTAGAGGGAAGGGAGTACCGAAGAAAGACATTCTTTTATGGTCTATCAAGGGAACCATCAAACTTGAAATTGTACTTACATATCTCAAGTATTCCCTTTAATAGAAATCATACGCTTGTTGGAGGCACAACACCTGGATATAGTTGGTCTAGAGCCAATACAACCTAACGCAAGGAAACCTACCCCGAGACAGCCTACCCCCATCAATACCAAAACATTAGGAGAGCTAAAACAACCCACCATCCTAGCAGGGCCCAGGACCATCCAGGGATATCATGCGGGCTATGTTATAGAATTGACCACTAAGTCAATCAATGTAAGGAACTGAAGAACCTTATGAATAGCCTTCGCATGGTCACCCCCATCCCACAGATCAATCTCTCTAATCAAGAGAATATCACACACTGTTATTGCAATATTTGCTCATAATTCCACCATACAATGAATTTTGAGTACCTCCCAAGGCTACGAGCAGCAAGAACAGCATTAAGTCTAAACTCCCCGAAGGAGCTAGACCATCCAAAACTTAAAACTCAGAGATGGAAAAAGCGAAATAATTCCCCAATGCCCAATCATTTCTGAGCATCCACTTTAGGGACAAAAAGTAGTATTGGTTCTCATACCATCTACTCGATAAGCACCATGATATTGTGAACCATTTGCACCAGCCATAATCATGAAACAGAGGCCTGCCCCTTAATGGAAACATTTAGGTGCCTATGCACTTAGCACAACTTCCAAATCTAGGAAAATGAAAATACCCTTAGTACGCCATGTGAGGAGCCTAAGCTTGCTCTCATTCAAGCCACAACATTGGAAACACCATCCAACGTCAATGACATGCAACACCACATATGATTCATCTCATCATGCATAGGAACCATGACTCGTGTTTTCTGCTCATCTGTCATTAGTGTCGAGACTGCTACAACTACAAAAGTAGTTGTACCATCGATGGTGCAAACTCAATCCGTCTACACCCTGTCGACCTCGTCTAGTTCCACAGCATCAACTATGGAATCATATGTGTATCTGTCGACCAGCTCCGCTAGGCCTGAACCACCTCCTCATGGCCTCACACAAAATCACTCCCCCTTAATACCTTGTTCCATTCAAACGAGGATATTTTGGAGGCCATGATAGAACCAGATTTTCCGTGGGATTTAATGCAACACCGCTCGCTTTTTCTTCCCAAAAAGACGTTTAGCTTGAACAACCTATAAAACCAAGAGATATACGTTACCGAATCAAAATATTTCCTCCCATCTGAGAAAGTTGACTGGTTCAAAAATCCCATCCCAATGCTCGACGCGTTTGACGAAGGGAACATGTCCAATATTTCACAAACCATCAAGGTAAATATCTCTAGAAACCCAGGAAATATCGAAGAAATATCATTGGGGGCAGCATGATCCCCAGACGAAGTAATCTCTTACAAAAACTTGTTGCAAGAGTATATAGACATATTTGCATGGGATTATTCAGAAATGCCAGGGCTTAGTCCCACTATCGTAGAGCACCATATTGACACCTGGCCCGACATACCACTGGTACGCCAGAAACAACATCAATTACACCCATCTAAGGTAGAATCAATCAAGCGATAAATCAAAAAACCTCACATAGCTGGGTTTATCTACCCCATAGCTTACAAATCGTTGGTTTCCAACCTTGTTCCCGTCATGAAAAAACAAGGCACCATTCGCGTCTGTACTGAATTCTAAGATTTGAACAAATCTTGTCCAAAAGAAAACTACCCTACCTCGTTCATCGACCAAGTCATCAATTCTTGCGTCGGACATGAGGCCTTATCCTTCATGGACAGTTTCCTAGGGTATATCCAATTTCAAATTTGGCATATCGATCGATACAAGACAACATTCACCACCCCGTGGGGCACTTTCGCATACAAAGTTATGTCGTTCGGTCTTAAAAACACTAGGGCCACTTTCCAGCGGGCCATGAACTATATCTTCCATGACCTAGCCCACCTTATCCTCGCTTACTTGGATGACCTCACTATTTGATCCAAGAAGTGAAGCGATCATCTAGAATATTTACTTGGTATTCCAAAGATGCCGACATTACAACCTACACTTGAACCCTCTCAAGTGTGCCTTTTGCGTCAAGGCAGGTTGAATTTTAGGTTTCATAGTATCCCAACAAGGAATCAGAGTGGAGCCCCTCAAGGTCCAGGCTATTAAAGTGGTGCCACCACCACAAACCCTCAAGCAACTCCAAATCTTGCAAGGGAAAGCCAATTTTATGAGACGGTTTGTCCCAAATTATGCCACTTGTGTTCAGGGATTCCTACGCCTTCTCCATTGGGATATCCCATTTAAATGGGATGATCAAGCCCAAAAAATGTTTGATTCACTGAAAGACACATTTTCTTCAGCCCCATTGATCAGCCCACCAAATTACGATAAATATTACACCCTATATCTATCTGCGTCAGAAATCTCCTTAGCCGAGGTGTTAATCCAAGACAGACCCAATGGTAAAGAACACATAATTTATTACATCAATAAAAACTTATCAGGCCGCACATTAAGGTATGAAACCGAAGAAAAAAATTCCCTAGATCTTATACATGCAGTCCAAAATCTTTGGCACTACGTCATCTTGCGGACTACAACATTCATCGCATCTATCAACCACATGAGATACCTATTGACCCATCATTTGATGAACCACAAATACCCTTGTTGGGTATTCATACTATAGGAGTTTGACTTACAATTCAACTCCCCTAAGAGCAAGAATTATTTGATTTTAGTTGAGTTCATCACTGACCTTCCAAGTCAGACTAAATTATCCCCAGTCAATGACTCACTACCAGATGAACAACTCTTTCTAGTGACGACTGATGATCCTTGGTACGATGATATCCTCTTATTTTAACGAACCCAAAATTTCAATCCAAAGCTCAGACGTGACGACCGAAGGCACATATGCCACCCGGCCCCCTAATACCTCCTCATGGGAGACGTCCTTTATCGACAAGGCATCGATACCATCCTACATCGATGGCTCACGCATGACCAAGCTGAGCAAGCACTCAATGATTGTCATAGTGGATCTTGTAGTGGCCACCTCTCCAAAATGGCTACCACCTAAAAAGTTATGCGAGAAGGATATTTTTGTCCCACCTTATTCCATGATTGCATTACAGTGGTCAAATGATGTGAGCAATGTAAACGCTTCACTCACAAGGCAAGAGAACCTCCCACTCCTCTGCACCTGGTCATTGTAATCAGTCCCTTCTATAAACAGGGGATCGACTTCAAGACTTGCAACCCTGTGTCATCTGGAAACCACAAATACATCATCATCGTCGTCAATTATTTCACCAAATGGGAAGAAGCCATGCCCACATATGACAACTCTGTAGAAACTACGGCATGGTTTATGTTCAACCATGTCATCGCGTGGTTCGGTGTGCCGAAAGAGTTAGTCTTTGATCACAGAAATAATTTCAAAAATGAAATATTCTAGGATTTGTCTCACCACCTATGATCCACACACGAATTTGCATCACCATACTATCCTCAAAAAAGTGCTTAAAACAATGTTATAGCATATGGTGAATAACCATAAGACAAAATGGCACCACATGGTTTTTTATGCCCTATGGGAATACCGCATGGTAGTTGAAAACTCAACAGGATTCACACCCTTCCAACTAATGTACGGGTTCGTAGTCGTGATTCCCATTGAATGCGAAATACGCAACTTACATGCTACCATCAAACTCCTCGATGATACCCAACCTTTAGAACAATGATTGGTACAGCTATAATTCATCGATGAAAATCGATGGTAGTCACTCCAAAAAAAAAAGGCACATAAGAAATGGGTAAAAGCATCATTTGATCACAACATCACCCCTCACTCATTTACCGAAGGAGATTTAGTCCTCTACTACAATGTTGCGAAAGAGGCCCTAGGACCCGGGAATTTTGAAGCATTATGGAAATTTCCCTACTTCATAAAACATTGTCTCCTCAAGGGGGCATACATTCTGTCAAATCCCGATGGTACATGCCTATCTAACCCCATCAATGGGATCTACCTCAAAAACATTTACGCATAAGGGGAAGGAGGCCTCTGCCCTAGAGATAAGATGCACGTAGCATAATCTATTTTTGTTCTGATGATTATAATCAACAAAGACTTGTTCTGAAAGAATTCTCTGGTGTCACAGATGGATCATCCCCCCCCTCCATTATTTTGGATTCCCTAATGGGGCCTTGTGATGGTCTCAAAATCTAGCATCACCCGCGTAGGCCGTTTACTATCCTAACCAATCACCATTCTTAACCAACGGATTTTTCATCAGATAAACCACCAATAATCAGGAAAAATACAATATATTCATCGATTTGATGAGTGATTCCTTTGACCAAGGCATTCACCATCTACATATCTACCTTGATTCCTAGCTAGTGGTTTCACAGTTAAACCAAGACTTTGAACTATTGGATTCTAAATTATTTAGAAATTATTTGCATGCAAAGATTATGTCGTCATTTTGATCATATTAGATTCACACATATACCAAGAAATCAAAACGAGACTACTAATCACATAGCTAATCACATTCTAGACTGTTATGCATCTCGTATAAACCATCATCCATATAAAAACAAAAAAAATAACAAATATATATCCATCGTAGGTACACGACATCCATCAAAAATATAACCATTGATACATCATCAGAGCTGCAAAAACACATATCTCGCATATATATATCAATTCATATCTCTAACCAGCAGGTCAACCAAAAAATATGTCTACATGTCATTAAAAAATAAGGAAGCATCCTCATAATGGCCACTTTCCTTGAATACATAAAATCTCTAGGGTTGAGCCCCACCATGTGGGTCCTCTGGACCCATAGCTACACTCGATGCAAGTACAGGTGCAACAATGAAAACAGAAAGTGTCACATGACACAATGTAGGGAAATGCACCCTCTCTCGAGCCATCGGTACCTCGAGCAAAGAGTCATCCAAATCTTCCTTGGCAGCTGATGCCCCACCAATCGGGCAAGAGGATGCCCAACAGCTCCCACATCTGCAAGAGAAATAAGGATAGTTTCATTGTCACCACACAAAATATATAAATATACACATCATAAATTACTCAAAAAATACATAAAAACATCAAAATGTCATACGTTCAAGGCCCTACACATAACCGGCAGGAAGACCCACATCCAGATCCCCCTAGAAATCCATCCCTTAGTATGGTAGTGCAAGAACATCTATGGGTTCACCTAGAACCATGCCTCCATGGTCGCATCCCAATATTGATCAGCCTCCCTGCCTTTGCCCCAAGGCATCATAGGTGCCCATCACCGCATCCAAGGATCTTGGCGGGGACCAATAGACACAGGCACAATGGGTCATGGCATCACCACCCTCTTGAACATGATACTGCAGAGGATGCTCACATATGTGAACACTCTAGAAGATCCTCCATGGACCTTCCCTAGTTTTGTCGCGCAGGTCAAACCAATCACACTCACACCACAACATCTTGTCACCAAATAAAAACCAAATCAGTCACCAAAAAATCAAAAAATCATAAATTTTAAACAAAACAAAACAAAATTCTCATCATCGCACATGTTTTCTACACAGGCCTGATGTTCGTGTGGTTGTATCTAGAACAAACATGCAAGTTATTGTGAAAAAAACTACCATGCATGATACTCTCGCAGGAATGTTCCCTTCCACGCGAGGTTCGCATGCCTCTACCTTGAGCGCTCACACGATCAAGGCAAAAAAGTGCCAAGTAATCTGTACAAACCTGATTTGTATGGACCCCCCCCCCAAACAAAACTGAAAAATTTGAATTACCAGACATTCAGGGCCCTACCTGACACTGAAGGTACGTATCCCAGGTACTTAGGCTGACTAAAATGTCAATAAAGGATCGGCAGCAGGGGCCCAGCTCTAACCTCAAACTCTCAAACAACATAAATGAACTGAAATGATCCATATTGACCCTTATATCGCTCTTTTATTATTATTCTACAGACCATAACAGGAGCTCAGAACAACCAATTGAAAAAATGAAAGAAACACAGTGATTAGCACCTCGTCACATCCAAAGTAGGCTTCACACATCCACGCCTTAGAAAAAAATATTTTTTAGTTACGACAAGTACGCCCTCTCTTATCACTTTCCATTAAACATTATTTTCAATATGTTTTAATAGAAAAGGTGTTTTCACTTGGGGTATTGGTTTTAGGTATTGCAAGCAAGACAAATCACCTGCTGCCCCAGCCACTAAAGGTATAATAGCAGGTATCATTCTATCCTTAGAATTATAGGCTCCCCAAAGAGGCTTTGTATATCTTGACATCATTTATCCATAGGAACCAACCATAGGTTCCAATTTCCTGACCATGTTTATCATCACCTCACCTTACACATGATAAACATTCTTGTCAGTTAGTAGAACCTCACCCTCCATGGCTTCCATCACTCAAGTAGACCATACATCAAAAATATGGAGCCATGGCCATAATATCCAAGTCTGGGAAGCACTTCATGTTCTTTCATCCATCATACATCAAGTCAAGTTTTACCCATGTCATGATAAAACCCCTTTCTTGGACTACCATTCTCATAAGCAAATCGAATACTCACCACCAGGTCTCGCACTTGGCCTACCACACCCCCATTAGCATAGCCCATCAACAACAGTTTTCATCCACCTCACCACCCTCGCACCAAGACTAACCAATGGGGCCCCCACCCTCAGCAAAAAACACCCTCCTCACACCATAAGTGAGGGATCATTTTCATGCTTACTGGGGCACCCGTCTCTGTGCCTGTACATCCAAACCCATTCTATATTATTTAGGAAAGTGTACAAATATTTTTTTTAGGAGAACACTCCCACACATCCATCCACATTTATTACCTGGAAGCAGTCCCTAATCACCCTTTCTCAGAGCTTCGTATTATTTACCCAACACCACATGACACTCATAACAACCACATACCAAACCTGGATGTCCTACCGACCCCAGGGATTTCCTCACCAAAAATTTTTATGACTGTCATTGCTTGCATTTACAATATTTGATCTTGGGCCAGTGAACTTCCATCATTAGTTACAACCATTTCTCGTCGTCATGCCTAAGTTAACCTATCACACCCCGCCTGCTACATCAGAGACCCTGGTCCCCTGCATCAATATTTCTCTTGGTCAATTGAGGCTTCCTTCTTTTCAAATTCAACAACCATCTTCCATGAAGGAGGCAGTACCTTCGTTGTATCCTCACCTCAATAGGGGAATTTTTGGATGGCACTATGGGAGTCATCATTTCCCATTGATGTCATTGATCCTCCTAACATTTGACTCCAACATAAGCTTTCATGTCAAGATGGTATCGTACTTCATAACCGTTGCACTCTATCAGAATTTGTCGAAGACCCATCCCATCATAAGCATCTCTTTCAACAATGCTTACACGGGAAGGTCCACAGTTAGAAACCCATGCATACAATGAGAATTTACTCTAAAATCATGTCATACAAATATTATGCATGTGGGCACCACATTCAACCTAATGTCAAAGAAAAAGCGCCCCTGAGGGCATCAGCAACCATCATAATCAACCAAATATCAGGTCACTACTACACAAGTGACACATGCAGAACCTCTATATGTCATATAAGCTTAACTAGCCAAAACATCACGAGCATGGGACATGCCCGCCTCGTAGAAATATTTTATTTATTTTATCTCTTGTAGGTTTCCAACAGAGCATGGTACCTCTTTTACTCACGACAAGGGGTCTCCAACCTCAGGTTTCATGAAAGTTACTCTCTCTCTCTCTCTTTCAAATGGATTATACAGGAAAATAAACTATAATTTATTTCAGCTATACAACTCTTCCTAGACCTCATACATTAGGAGGGAAATATTATCACTGGAAAATCGTATAAGAAAAAGACATTAGGAAATGTCAAGCAAAAGGTACAGATAAAGTTTTACAGAGAAGGAAGAAATTACATGATCTAAAAATTTTAAGCTTTTCCTAAAGTCAAGCAGGAAAATTTATCAAATAACGCATAGAAAGCACTGACCCCAAGTGATCTGTGTGGCATTTTCTTCGATAGCAGAGAAGATCATCACAGTTATCCCTCAAATAGCCGTGCGGTCCTGAGTCTGCATAAATTCACCATCTGAAACCACTTGGCACACTTGAAGAAGAAGATTCCCACTCAAGCCAGCCAAGTACATCCACCTTGAGGCCTAAGTGCAGCACACAAAGAAATCAGCCTCCCACTCTTGTGTCAACATCCATCTTGTACCAAGAGAGGGAGGGAAAATTTGAAATTTATCTATAAAATACTGTCGTGGGAAGAGGAACATGAGAACACATTGTTATGCTGGAAAAATTTCTTGAGAGAAAACCAGAATTATGTTGTCCAAGCAGCAAGGACTGGAAGGATTCAGCTGTTGGCCACCCAACACCTCAATCTGTAATATTCCCAATTGGGGAAATAAGCAATATTTGACAAAAAAATGGTCATGTAGAATCAAATAATGTCATAACATATGTTCAATAACAAATCCTTCATTTTATATAACAATAGCAACCTTATATAGCGTTTTATGGGCAAAAAGGTGGGGAAAAGGGATGATTTTTTCCCTAAAAAGTGTATATTCAGATATATGCGTGAAAATAAGGGTGGGAAGCAGTTGGATCTGATAGAGTAGGTCAAGAGGGACCTGTTCTCTAAATTTCAGCTTAAACAAATGATTCTAGCTTAGTTAAACAGTTCCTCCTTCCTAAACTAGGCTTTAAAACCCTGATTTCCCAAGACTTGGAGTATGCAGAATTTTCTGAAGCATACAGAGCGTATTTTCTGAAGGTGTTTCTGAAACAAATGAAGTAAGAGGTCTGATACACAACTTATATCAATCATACAGCAAATAAATGGAATTTTAAACACTTATACAGTAGAAACAAGACTCCCAACAACATTTCCAGCAAAATGCATGAAATAAGAAATACTGCAGAAAATAACGCAGTTGCTGAAACTCTGTATTAATATGGACTGAATAAATCATATAATGGATGAATAATACATAAATAGGGCTAAAGGCCTCTCTAAAAAAACTCTCGGAGGGAAATAAGCACCTCCTCTTCAAGAAATAACACAAAATCAAGGGATGCAACAAGAACTGTTGCTGCCTTTGCATGAAGAACGCAGTTTCTGAAGATGAATGTGTTGTAGCTGAATATAGATGAATTTCCTCAAGCCAAATATAGAAATTAAGCTCAAATCCTTCTCTCTTGATCCCTTAAGCAAGCTGATCCAAGGAAAGGATGGAATTCCCGCATGGGAATTCTTTGCACTAAGCAGTGCAGCAACTCCGGCTAAACAGCTGAAGTATGAAAATGGTCTCTAGACCAAGAAATCTGAATACATGAATGAATATACTTTTATTCTATGCCCTCATTTTATCTTTGGTGAGCCTCCTCACCCTGGACCCCACACAAAGTTGAGGTGACTTCTTCATGAAGCTTCCTTTTTCAAAACTGCGCTGCCCTAGCTAGCTTCCCTCCTCTTGTGGCTGCGTTGTTGACTTGGTCAACTAATCCATCTCCAATGCCTCTTTCACACTAAGGATCTTCAATCTAGTTCTCATATATGTGTTTAGGCTAATCCTTGTTCACATTAAGCTAGTTTACTTGAGTGTTTTCTTCCTCCTCAAGAATGCATGTTGACGTAGTCAAACTTAGTTATGTCTCCATCCAATTTGTCCTCGTTCACACTTGGAAGTGTAAAAACAGCTCCTAATATGATTTACTTCCTTACTAAGGTATAATTTATTCATAATTTTATTATTCATGGGCCTCCTTACCCATTTATTCCTCTTCTAAGTGAAAGTAGCAAAATCTAATGTTCCAAATTGTTATGTGCAAATTTTGGAACATTACAGTCCTCCCCTCCCAAATGTTGCTTGTCCTCAAGCAACTGCAAGATTAGGACTGAAGAGCACCCTCTTCTCCCCTACAGCAACCTCATAAGATGAAATCCTCCAAGGAACAAGGTGCTGCATCATCAATATATCTCCAAGTTGCCCCTCCAAAGTGTGCAAGCCATCTTTTGGGAAACATCCCAAATAGCTAACACTGTGTGACAATGAAATATACATGGAAGAAAAAATGGGCTGTTTGTAGGTCCTCTTGAAGCATGAGGGCTGATATAGATTGGGATTCATCATCCCCATTTGAATATCTCCTCCCCAAGCTATCAACCAGAAAAAATGAGTCACCCTCCAGTATGGCAACTCGTGAAGGATCTCTTCCACCTTGAGCTCCTGCAAAGAAGGTGGGCTGCATAGCTGATTGTGTGGAGTCAAGATGTGCATCTCTTGTTGATTCTTTCTCCACTTATGATATATATGGGGCTGTTGCTAATATATGGCTGAGATATAATGGTCTTCAAGAAAAACCCAAGCCGCCCCATCAAATCCAACACCCATGAGGTGTCTCCTCAAAGATCTCAAACCTCTCAAATGAGTCCTCTCATCTGAAGGCAAGATGTATAGTATGGCAACCAAGGTGACGCTTCAAACGCAGAAAGTCATCCCTGAGGAGGGGCGGTCAACTGTCGTCGTTCTCTGGTTGATCCTTTCTTTTTTCCCCACGTGGTCTATTTCTTTTTCTCAGAATTTATTTATCAATTTCGGGGAATTTGATAAATAAATATCCTTTGGAAACCATTGCAATTTTAAATATATTTTTCGTGCTGCCCGACCTTATAACCAATGCTTATAGCTTTCCATACTTTATTTTATATCTCCCGACTCATATAACTGGATTACTTTAAATAAACGATTGTGAATTAAACAAACGCTGCCATACCTTAATTAAAAGGTTCCAATTAATATAATTTATAACTGGGCCCCGGCACTGATGTGGAACATACAATTGATTTGTACCTTCGTTAATCTTGCTTCCTTATCTGAGGGTTTTTATCGCGTTGCCCGATCCAACGTATATCGCTCGATCAACATGCGCAAACAATAACGCGCGATGGCGCGTACGAGAAGGTGGTTTTCCAATACTCTATGGAATCGCTCCTCGACCCAGAAATATTGCCTTCCGTATAAGAGTGGTGCGATGAATATTGCTTCCAGCCTTTACTGTTCACCCAACCCGCTCGTGGGTTGTGCACAGTGTTTAACCAGGGTTCCTCGTCGGGTTTGCGTTCTTCCTTGTTTGTTAACCCACGTCTAACCTCGGGTCAATCCTTGGCAGGTTTCAATCAATGATAACAAGATTCTATTTCAACGGCTTTTCTATACATACCATGCCTACGGGTGGTGATAACTTCGCAAGTTTTGTTCGAATCAATTAAGGAAAAAAACAGATAGAAATATGTGGAATTCATACAGGGGTTCAATAATACATGCATAGAGTTCATCACTTCGCAATTAAACAGCCTCTTGACAATTAAGGATTCAACACGATTCTAGGGTAAATGCACACAGAAACTATTTAATTGGAAGTAATTGTAACACACAGAGTTTATTGCAGAATCTCCTCTCTTCTTCTTGTCTCCCCCTCATACATCCGAGGGTTACAATTATATACATAAACCTATGACTCTTCAGTTCCTCTGAGAGGACCGTTTCAGGAAATCAACAGTCTAATTAAAACAATTCAACTAACTGGAATATGACAGCTAGACTAACTGAGCTATTCAACTTCTACGACTCTAACTGATCTAATAATACAATCAGCTAAGGTATTGACACCTAGCTGTGATAATTTGACTATTTTCAAACCCTCCTAGCCACAACATGTGGACAAAACTCCTACATTGCTGGCTAGTGTCTAATGCCCTTGCATCAGACTCCCGAGGGAAATTTTTTTCATGGGCTCCTGTCCATGAGCTCTTCCACTGATCTGCCTATCTTCTGAAACATTTCTTCGGTCATCTAAGTGGCATCTTCTTCTGGCTTATCCTTCCATTTGATCAAGTACTAAAAGTACTCTCGTCCTCTGGTCCTTCTGAACACTCTTTTGTCCAATATCTTCTCTGGTTGCAATGGCTATGCTGGAGGTAGTTGTTCTCTCCACTCAATATCTTCCTTGTCTACTGCTCTTTATTCTGCACCATCATCTTCATACTTGTACAAATCTACAACATTAAAAATTGGAGATATTACAACATCAGGTGGCAATTCAATCTCATAAGCATTTGCAGAAAACTTCATAAGTATCTTGCATGGCCCAATCTTTTTGAACTTCAGTTTATTGTACTACTTCTTTGGGAATCTCTCCTTTCTCAAGTGTGCCAAAACCTGATCTCCTACTCCAAAATGAACTTATTTTCTTCTCAAGTCTGCTCTGCTTTTGTATTTGATGTTGTTGCCTTGTAGTTGTTGTTTCACTTGTTCATGTATGGCCCGGATCTCTGAAGCAAATTCCTCACCATCTGCACTCCTTAGCTCTACTCTTCCCAGATTTCTTAACTCTGATATTCCTCTGGGGTGCATTCCATAAACAATATGAAATGGACTCTGCCCTGTGCTCCTATTCGGTGAGTCATTATATGCATATTCTGCCTGGGGAAAAATATGATCCCACTGCTTGGGATGCTCTCCTGCAAGACATCTCAACAAATTTCCCAGACTCCTATTCACTACCTCAGTTTGTCCATCAGTCTGAGGATGATAAGCTGAGCTGAAACTTAGCTTGGTACCAATTTTCTTCCACAGTGTCCTCCAAAAATAACCCACAAATCTGGTATCTCTGTCTGAAACAATACTCTTGGGCAACCCATGCAATCTAACAACTTCCTTGAAGAACAAGTTAGCAACATGGGTGGCATCACTAGTTTTGTAACATGGAATAAAATGTGCCATTTTGGAGAATCTGTCCACCACAACAAATACTGAATCATTCCCTCTCTGAGTCTTGGGCAATCCTAGAACAAAATCCATACTCACCATGTCCCAAGGCCTGTCTAGAAGAGGTAATGAACAAAATCCTGCATTTTGGCTTCTTCCTTTGGCATATTGACAAATATTGTAGTTCTTCACAAACTTGTCCACTTCTGCTCTCATCTTGGGCCAGAAATAAAAGTGACTCAGCTACTCATAAGTCTTATCAGTACCAAAGTTTCCAGCAAGTCCACCACTATGCTTCTCCTTGATCAAATTTTCTCTCATGGAACATTTTGGTACACACAGTTGGCTTCTTCTGAATAACAAGTCCTCCTGCAGGAAATAATCCAGCCACTAGCTTCTATCTATTAAAACATGGTTACTACATGCCTCAAATGCTTCTTTAAAATCTGGATCTGTTTTATACAATTCTTTCAGAAAATCAAACCCTACAACTTCAAAATTAGTTTCTTGAACAAGCATGTGCCTCCTACTCAAAGCATCAGCTACTTTATTGGCTTGGCCACTTATATGTTTCAAAAAAAAATTAAAACTTTGGAGATACTCAACCCATTTAGCATGCTTATGTTTCAACTTGGGCTGTTGTACAATATACTGCAAAGCATGATTGTCAGAATACAATACAAATTCCCTGGACATCAAGTAATGTCTCCACTTCTTCAGTGCCTAAACAATTGCATAGAATTCCTTCTCATAAGAGGAATAATTCTTTCTGGTGTCATTCATATTTTCACTTAAATATGCCACATGCCTATCATCCTGACTCAACACAGCTCCAATGGCCTCTCCACTGGCATCACATTTTACTTGAAATGGTTTTGTAAAATCAGGCAGAATCAAAACAGGCTTCTCAGTTATCTTTTGCTTCAAAATCTTAAGATTTCTTTCTGCTTCAGCAGTCCATTTAAACGGGTGTTTTCTCTTCTTTATTGTCTCAATTATGGGTGCATTAATCTTACTGAAGTTTCTTATAAACTTCCTGTAAAAACTAGCAAGTCCATGGAAACTTCTTACCTCAAAGACATTCCTGGGTGAAGGCCACTCCACAATTGCCTTAACCTTTTCTGGGTCCATCTTCAATCCTTTTGTAGAAACAACAAACCCCAAATACACCAACTCTTCCTTCATGAATGATCATTTCTTTAGATTTATCAGCAATTTCTCTTGGTGCAGCTTCTTCAAAACATGATTAAGATGCCTTAAATGTTCTTCTCTAGTTCTGCTGAAAACTAATATGTCATCCAGAAATACTATCACAAATTTACCAATGAATTCTTTCAACACTTCATTCATAAGTCTCATAAAAGTGCTAGGTGCATTTGACAACCCAAAAGGCATCACCATCCATTCATACAGTCCTTCATTTGTTTTAAAGGCAGTTTTCCACTCATCACCCTCTCTTATTCTAATTTGATGATATCCACTCTTCAAATCTATCTTTGAGAAATATTTAGCACCACTCAAACAATCCATTAAGTCCTCAACTCTGGGCAAAGGGAATCTGTACCTGATTTTGATCTTATTAATTGCTCTGGAATCAGTACACATCCTCCAGCCCCCATCTTTCTTTGGGCTCAAAACTGCTAGTACTGCACATGGACTCAAAATTTCTCTGATCGGTCCTTTATCCACCAACTCCTGTACTTGTCTCCTGATTTACTAATTTTCCTTGGGAGTCATTCTGTAGGCTGCCTTATTTGGCAGATTTGAACCAAGGATAAAATCTATCTAATGGCTGATCTTCCTCACAGGTGGCAGCTCATCAGGTAAATCATCCACAACAATGTCACAGTAATCATCTAACATCTCTTGTATCTCTACTGGTAAATCAGAAATCTTTGTAGTAGTAAGAACTAATTTAGTCTTGCAAACTAAATCAAAGCTTACCTCTTCTTCTTCTATCTGCTGCAGATATTCCTTCCCGCTCAGCAATAAGGTCTGTGGATCAATCACTCTGCTGGATGGCTCTCCTTCTTCCATGGGTATCAATGTATGATGTACACCATCCTTGAAGAACTTGTAAGTGTTCTTCTTGCCATCATGCACTGCTACTCTATCAAACTGCCAAGGTCTACCCAGCAGTATATGACACACATCCATGGGCATTACATCACACAAGACCTTATCTTTTTATTTTCCCATTTGCAGCTCTATCTCACACTGTTCTTTTACAACCAGCTGGTGCCCTTTATGTAGCCAGGACACCCTGTAGGGAGTTGGATGCTCCCTTGTCTTCAGCTTCAACTTTTCTATTACCTCAGTGGAAACCAGATTGTCTGTGCTACCACTATCAATGACTAGCTGGCATCATTTCCCTTGGACTTTGCATATGCTCCTAAACAAAGTCTTTCTTTGTGTAGGCTTAGTGACCTCTTTGGCTTGCTTCAACGGGACATTATTCACCACCAAGGATTCTCCCCTCTCTGGAAGAATTTCTTCTTCAATCTCTGCCTCTTCTCTAGTCTGGGCAACAACAACATTCCTTGGACCAGCACCCACATTCTCTGGACATTCATAGTGCTTGTGTCCCACTTGCTGACATCTATAACACCTCAATTCTCTACCTCTACCTCTGTCTCTGCCTCCTCTTCCTTTTCTTCTGTAAGAACCCCTTCTGCCCCTTGCATCATCCTTTGCAGATGCATTCTGAGGTGAGCTACTATTAGCTCCATCCCTGGGTGTAGCAGGCTTTCCTCTACCACCCTGACTTCCCTTCCCTCGGAAAGTACCTCTCTTCTTGGCAGACTGTTTCCTCAGGAGTTTCTCCTCTGCTTTCAAGGCCATCTAGTAGGCCTTCTTCCATTGTCTTAGGAGACGTGAGACCAATCTCTTCTTGGATCTCCAGCTTGAGACCATTCACATATCTGGCAGTCTTCTCAGGTGTGTCTTGGAATTGCCCAACCCTTATGCTTACTCTATAGAATTCCTCTGTGTATTCTTTTACTGTCAGCAACCTCTGTCTCAGGTTCTGCATTTGCTTATACAATGTCAGCTAGTAATCACTAGGCAAGAATTTACCTTTTAATTTAGCCATCATTTTGGTCCAACTCTTGATAGGTTGCTTGCCAACTCTCCTCCTTTCTTCCTGCACTCCATCCCACCAAAGTGCAGCATGCCCTTTCAGCTTTGTTACTACAAACTTGACCTTCTTATCTTCTCTTATTTCCTCATAATCGAAGCACTTGTTCAATTCATTAATCCATTCCACCAGCTCCTCTGGATTCAATCCCCCTGCATAACTCGACACTTCAATTCTGGGCTTAACTGCAGACCCCAGAACAGTTCTAAGGAGCCTCATGTCAGGAGGAATCTCAACATTTTCTTCTGCTTCTTCTATCTCAGGTTCGCTGATGTCTTCAGGATCTGTGGGATGTCTTCTATCCATGGCATCTATTCTGGCTTCAGCCCTCTGCAACATCCCCAACACCTCAGTGTTGGCAACAGGTCTTCTCCTGCCAGCACCTCTACCCACTCGGATTGCCATGTCAGCAAAACAACTCAGGACACGCTCTGATACCACAAATGACACTTCAAACGCTGAAATTCAGCCCTGAGGAGGGGCGGTCAACCGTCGTCGTTCTCTGGTTGCTCCTTTCTTTTTTCCCCACGTGGTCTATTTCTTTTTCTCATAATCTTATTTATCAATTTCGGGGAATTTGATAAATAAATATCCTTTGGAAACCATTGCAATTTTAAATATATCTTTCGCGCTGCCCGACCTTATAACCGATGGTTATAGCTTTCCATACTTTATTTTATATCTCCCGGCTCATATAACTGGATTACTTTAAATAAACGATTGTGAATTAAACAAACGCTGCCATACCTTAATTAAAAGGTTCCAATTAATATAATTTATAACTGGGCCCCGGCACTGACGTGGAACATACAACTGATTCGTACCTTCGTTAATATTTCTTCCTTATCCGACGGCTATTATCGCGTTGCCCGATCCAACGTATATCGCTCGATCAAAATGTGCAAACGATAACGCGCGATGGCGTGTACGGGAAGGTGGTTTTCCAATTTCACTCGGGGACACGCATCAGGCACTCTATGGAATCGCTCCTCGACCCAAAAATACCGCCTTCCGCATAAGAGTGGTGCGTTGAATACTGCTTCCAGCCTTTACTGTTCACCCAACCCGCTCGCGGTTTGTGCACAGTGTTTAACCAGGGTTCCTCGTCGGGTTTGCATTCTTCCTTGTTTGTTAATCCATGTCTAACCTCGGGTCAATCCTTGGCAGGTTTCAATCAACGATAACGAGATTATATTTCAACGGCTTTTCTATACATACCATGCCTACGGGTGGTGATAACTTCGCAGGTTTTGTTCGAATCAATTAAGGAAAACACCAGACATAAATATGTGGAATTCATACAGGGGTTCAATTACACATGCATAGAGTTCATCACTTCGCAATTAAACAACCTCTTGACAATTAAGGATTCAACACGATTCTAGGGTAAATGCACACATAAACTATTTAATTGGAAGTAATTGTAACACACAGAGTTTATTGCAGAATCTCCTCTCTTCTTCTTGTCTCCCCCTCATACATCTGAGGGTTACAATTATATACATAAACCTATGACTCTTCGGTTCCTCTGAGAGGATCGTTTCAGGAAATCAACAGTATAATTAAAACAATTCAACTAACTGGAATATGACAACTAGACTAACTGAGCTATTCAACTTCTACGACTCTAACTGATCTAATAATACAATCAGCTGAGGTATTGACACCTAGCTGTGATAATTCGATTGTTTTCAAACCCTCCTAGCCACAACATGTGGAAAAAACTCCTACATTGCTGGCTAGTGTCTAATGCCCCTGCATCACAAGGTGTGCCCACTGTTCTTTCTAAAATATGCAGCATGTGTAATGTGAAGAATCATATTTTCATTGGGCCTCTTCAACTCTTGTGCCACTCCTCCAATGGTGCTTCCTGCAATCAATGTTTTAGCAACATAATATGGAAGCATAAACATGTAAAAACAGGGAGGTAGAACATAGTCCCAATCATGGAACCAACACAAGGCATCCTTTTTCTACCTTAATACATAGTGCAACAAGTGTGTTTTCAGCCACTTGTTTGCTTCCACATCCATTTTACAAAAGAGAGTCATGAAAGCATAATTTGGTGCCAATGATGCACACCGAAAACCCTGTGGCAGTCCCCCACAATCCACCAATAGAATAGCCATCATAAACGCTGCAAGTGGCCTCATGTACATAACAATGCAATATGCAAGAAGGAAATACCCCTCTTGGTATGATATGTTGCTCATAAAGACAAGGAAGTGTAAAATACAAAATAAAATTTTACCTCCTCCATCATGTACTTCGGTCATTGAGCTGAAATGGCTCAAGTGAAAATTCTCCCTTGCTGCAAGTGAGTAGGGAAGTGGTTGTGCCAACCTTTTCTTCATCTTCCGGGCTTTGCATCTCTCCATATTCTGATATACATTCAATTGAATACCATCCCAAGTGAACTCCTCCATTGAAGAATGGTATGCATAAAAATGCACGGAGGGAAAGTCCACAAATGCTGCATGTATATCTTTCTCCTTGTGCTTGTGAACCCAAGCCAAGAAGGTCAAAACATATTAAGGGATGCTCTCATCCACTACTTTCTCATGCCCATATTCTACATGCCTCCAAGGTGTATTACTTTTGAAGTGGTCTTGAGAACACTCCAGCAAGCAATCCAAGCTCCTAAGTGACAGCGCTGCTAGCCTTTGGAGTAAGGCCATTGTCAACTCAAGGCTCAATTCTTTGACATAGATTGAGTCAAAGACTCTTCCCAAAATGATGCTATGTATGTAGAGATCCTCCCAAGATGGAGGTTCTGCTCCTTGCACTATGCTAGTGCCTTCCTTTACTCCTGCAGCATCATGCCATGTGTGAGAGAAAATTTTCCCTTGCTCTCTCCCAATCCTCCAAAGAAACAAATGAATTTGTTGCCTCGCCATACTTCCATCATACAACTAATGTAGTGAAAACAAAATTACCATATCATCATAATGCATCCACACTCCTTGCTGCCCCATGATGAAAGTATCCTGCCAATCTTCCATCCCCTTCTCACCCCATGGAAAAGGACATGTCATAGGTTGACCAAACTCTCTCAAGAGTAGCCAACGCAACATTTCCTCTTGCTGCCCAGTGTCATAGACTTGAAAGTGGTTTACAAGCCTCTTACCTCCCATCCACATCCACTCAACTCCTTGTGGATGCTTCTCATCATTCTACATCTTGGTATTTCTCCATTGAGATCTACCATCCTTCATAAACAATTTCCTTTCTTTGCCTCTCATGAAGTGCTGAAAGGCATCTCCTTGGAGATCTCTTAGAGAAGATCTCATTTCTACAATCATCTTGAATCCATAAGGATCCAAATGTGAAGAAGGAAAAACCCTCTTACTGCTATCTCTTGACAATGCTGTATAAATCTCCATGGTGTACAAACTGTCACATACTCCATCTCAAGGTTCATGACTCCCTCCAAAAGATCACACTTCAACCTCAAGGGTTGTGTGTGACTCATCAATGATACATGAGGTTGAGGGTTCAAACCTTCCTTGAGCCTCTCAAGCTTGCACAGCGCAGTGCAATCATGCTGCTCTATCTTAGCAACACCATCCGATCCTAGGCCATATGCAAACAGATCCCCAAACCCTTCCATGAAATTTTCTGAAATGTTAAGACATGGAACTTATGCATACCTTTCTGAGCCCTTGGGACATCTTTTATGGCTGCAAGAGGTCCTCTTTTCAATGTGTTGGCTGATCCAACTGCTGGTGTAGAAGGCTGCTCTCTCAAGGCCATGGTAGCGCTGGTACTTGTCTCCTCCCATGGTGGTGTGGGTCTTCTCTCCTTTGATATTTCCTCATCAAAGGTTCTAATCAGCTCTTGAATGAACTCAGAAAAAGAAGTCACCCTTGTTTGGTCTAAGTGACTACACCACCAAGCATTGGCTTCACCCTCCAGGTGCAGTGCTGCAACTTCTACTGTCTCCCTCTCTTCCACTGGATGAAATATGAAGAATGCCTCAAGCTTTCTTGCCCAAGCTCTTACTGCAATTGACCCATCAAATTTAGACAATAGTGATCTATTGCCTTTGATCTCTTCTTTGCTGCAAGGTCTTCTTTCTTCTCTCAGTTGAATAAACTAAGGAAAATTTAGGGTCTCTTTAGAAGCCCTAGGTTGGCACTTTTATTCTACCAAATACCCACTCAAAATTTCATGCTCTAAGTGGTCTCCTTGCTCTTCAATTCCTCTACAAGAACAGGAAGTGCATGCATTTTCTTCTGCTTTTTGAAACCCTCTAGTGGTTTCTTTGCAAAACTCTCCTCTGTGAAACCCTTTTGGAGTTTTCATGCATTTCTCTTCTTCTCTCTTATTGGATCTGAATATGGATGAGAGTAACCTCATCCTCTCCATCATTCTGACCCTGCTTGAAGCCACCACTGAAGAAACCCTTTGATGGAAATATGAACAAGGCTATTTCAGAGATGGACTAAGAGGGCATTTATTGGATATGTCACCTCTAAAGAGAGGATGAGATCTAGAGGCCATCTGGCCCCTTCTTAGGCTCTTTCTATATCTATTTAAATATTCCTCCTTCAAGGAGTTAGTGCTTTGGCATGAAGCCACAGGCTGAGCCAAAGACCATGCTTTGATACCACTGTAATATTCTGAATTGCGGAAATAAGAAATATTTGACAAAAAAAATGGTTATGAAGAATAAAATAATGTCATAATAGATTTTAAATAACAAATCCTTCATTTTATATAACAACAGCAACCTTATACAGTGTTTATGGGCAAAAAGGTGGGGAAAAGGGATGATTTTGGCACTAAAAAGTGTATATTCAGATATCTGCGTGAAAATAAGGGTGGGAAGCTATTGGATCTGATATATTAGGTCAAGAGGGACCTATTCTCTGAATTTAAGCTTAAAAAAAGGATTCTATCTTAGTTAAACAGCTCCTCCTTCCCAAACTAGGCTTTAAAACCCTAATTTCCCAAGACTTGGAGTATGCGGAATTTTTTGAAGCATAGAGAGCGTATTTTCTGAATTTTTTTCTAAAAAAATGAAGTAAGAGGTCTGATACACAACTTATATCAATCATACAGCAAATAAATGTAAGTTTAAACACTTATACAGTAGAAACAAGACTCTCAGCAACATTTCCGGCAAAATGCATGAAATAAGAAATACTGCAGAAAATAACGCAGTTGCTGCAAATCTGTATTAATATGGACTGAATAAATCATATAATGGATGAATAATATAGAAATAGGGCCAAAGGCCTCTCTAACAAAACTCCCGGAGGGAAATAAGCACCTCCTCTTCAAGAAATAACACAAAATCAAGGGATGCAACACTACTGTTGTTGCCTTTGCATGAAGGACGAATTTTCTGAAGATGAATGTGTTGTATATGAATATAGATGAATGGACTCAAGCCAAATACAGAAATAAAGCTAAAATCCTTCTCTCTTGATCCCTTAAGCAAGTTGATCCAAAGAGAGGATGGAATTCCCGCACGGGAATTCTTTGCACTAAGCAGTGCAGTAACTCTAGCTAAATAGATGAAGTATGGAAATGGTCTCTAGACCAAGAAATATGAATACATGAATTAATCTCCTTTGATGCTATGCCCTCCTTTTATCTTTGGTGAGCCTCCTCACCCCGGACCCCACACAAAGTTGAGGTGACTTCTTCATGAAGCTTCCTTTTTCAAAATTGCGCTACCCTAGCTAGCTTTCCTCCTCTTGTGGATGCGTTGTTGACTTGGTCAACTAATCCATCTCCAATACCTCTTTCACACTAAGGATCTTCAATCTAGTTCTCATATATGTGTTTAGGTTGATCCTTGTTCACATTAAGCTAGTTTACTTGAGTGTTTTCTTCCTCCTCAAGAATGCATGTTGACTTAGTCAAACTTGGCTATGTCCCCATCCAATTTTTCCTCGTTCACACTTGGAAGTGTAAAACCAGCTCCTAAGATGATTTACTTCCTTACTAAGGTGGAATTTATTCATAATTTTATTATTCATGGGCCTCCTTACCCATTTATTCCTCTTCTAAGTGAAAGTAGCAAAATCTAATGTTCCAAATTGTTATGTGAAAATTTTGGAACATTACACAACCCAAGAGAATAAGTTCACCAAGTGTTTGTTATTCTACCATCCGTCAAGGAAAGACAGGGTCTTTTAAGAAGCTTAAAGGGAAGAGACCCCCTTGCCTTGAATATTAGAGCTCCATAGCTCTAAGGATTCATTGCAAGTGATTTAGCATCATATTCTCTTATACCATCAGCAACTAATAAAAGGGAGAGAGTTCTTTATTTGAATTATTAGTGTGTTTGACTCAATTGAGCTTATTATTGTACATGAGAATTTTGTTTCTTGTTTCTTCTTCAATGTATCATGCTATGTTATTTACTTAGTTTACTACATGTTGTTTTGTTCCACTAACAATCTAACAAACCAATTGACATGCTACTTTCTCTTAGGACATCAGCCTCTCTATTAAGCACAGTGTATTTCATCCACCCATGCATTGAATACACTACATCAAATAATATGGATGAACTCCACTTTGTTTCAGTTAAAAATAAGTCACAGTTTAAGATCAAAACACAAGTGGGACCTTTCATATGCAATAGCAGAGGAGTTGGGTCTAAGGCAAATTCAATCCTCAATCATATTAATTTTCAGCCAAGTTTTACCTGGTCATATGACCCCTTCAGCATAATTTATAATATAAGGGTGAAGCACAAAACCACACCTTACAATCATACCCTTAGACCAGAGATCGATAAATTCATGAACCAAGATCAGTGGGAGGAGAATACACTACAGGAAGCAGAAGAGCATATTATGTCAACAGCCACCTCCAAACTCCAGTGCCTGAAGAGAAATAGAAAAAAATATAGAGGGAAGAAATATCTCCAACATTTAATGATATTGGGGCCAAGTAATTCATCATTTATAAGAAAAAATAGAGGACAGACCACACCACAATCACCAATCAAGATGATGAGGGACAGGACACCATATTCCTAACAGGTTCACATGTCTCAACAAGGTCAGAGGACCTTTTCTCTGATACTTCATCCTCCTCGGCCTCACAGAATCCTTCAGAGGTAGTTCAGTTGACAGATTTGTTTGATAACCAATATAAGCCCAACATCTTTCATAATTTTGTGGAAATTAAATAGAAGAATGAAGCACTCAAGGCAAACGCTCAGTTTTAGAAACATACCTTTACTTCCCAGCATAGACTATTAAAATATTTTGATAGTGAGAAAGGAATAATGTGGATGGAATTCTTACAAACTCAAGTGTCATTCCCAAAGTCCCCTACAGACTACAAGAAAACCATTTTTCAATTGATGCAAAGAAAATACATCCTATAGATCAAATGGGCATGCATAGAAAGTTTGGAGAAATGTTATTCTCCACCATGACCAACATTGTTATAACAGCTTCAAAACTAAAGAGATCAATCATCAATGTTCAGTCACAGTTGAAGCTATAGAAAATATCCTCATTGGAAAAATACAACAAAATCAAATCATTAGAGGATTTGGTGATCAAGTTGGGTTATGATCCAAGTGATGTCAAAGTAGTGGAAGAGATATTGAAGATAAAAAATGCATAAATAGAATCACTAAAGAAGTAGCTTAAGCTAGCGTCTACATAGGATCCACAAGCTAAAGAAATAGAAGAGAATGAGTAGCATAAAGAAGACATTCTCAAACTAATTATTGAGCAAATTGTATAGATCAAGGAGATGGAGAAGAAAATAGGAATATTGCTCAAGGAAAAAGAGCAAGTTGCACAATTTTCTATAGATCCAATCATAGCTATACCAATTTCAGTTGTAGGGACAACCGAGGATTCAACATTAGCATCAAATGATTTGAAAAAAATCATTTAGGACTTGTCCCTTCAAAGACAAGACAATGACAAGCTAAAGGATAAACTGAATAAATCGGAAGAACATAAGTTGAAAATTGACAACTTCTATATAGCTGAGTTGCAAAAATCTCACAATCTTTCCCATAAGATTGAACAGCTACAGAGAGAGTCACTGATTGCTCAAAATTTGGCACAGGCCAAGGAGAATTTTTGGTTGGAAATAAGTCAAGTCGTGACTGAAATTTGGCCATCTTTCGGATCATTTTAGAGCAAGAATAACTAATTGAAAGATCCAATACAGCAATAGAACAAGTTAGAACAACCCTGGGACAAAAACCAAGTGAGGCCACAACTATGATTAAAGTTTTGAATTCAAATACAACAGCAAAATTTAAAAAAAACCAGATTGCAGACAGGATAGAGACTATCTTGGAGATTAAGAAAGTTTTACAGAAAGAAATTTTAATGACTCAGTTGGAAAATAAATGTCAGACTCTGGAAATTTTAGTCTAGAGATTTCATATCAAATTTAATTTGTTATGTCAAAGAGGATTTCCAAGATTAGTAGCACCAAATGACATGTTAATTAACTTGGAAAGTTATTGTCAGAATCTCTACACCATTGCGACATAAAAATCCAAATTTTCAAGCATCAAAGGGCACATCACAGGGAAATCTTCCTTAGAAGCTTTGGAGTTTGATTTAACTATCAAACATGAAATCAAACATATTTTCATAAACAATACAATTTTCGAGAAATATACCAAGGTCGATGAAGTCTATAGAAAGCTACCAGATCTTTCTATCCACGGTGATGAAATATGGGATCAATTGTGTGACATAATTGAGTAAAAAAATTTCATATCTAATAGAAAAATAACAAGTCAAATAGCGCAGCATATTTGGAGGTCTAGCCATCAAAAGTAATGCTCAACAATAGGGCCAGCACTTTCAGAAGTTTACCCATTCCTACATTTTTGTACTATTTTGTAAATAGTTTCTAGAAATTTTAGGATTCTACCTTGATCTCTATTATCAAGACATTTTCTAATAATTTTGTACAAGTACTTCATAATTCGAAGTATTGATATTGGGACTTGTTGGAAGAAAGGAATTGAATTGTAAAGCAGCTCACAGAGCCAACATTGATCATATTTTTAGTTATATTGTGCAATTTTTACAGGATTCTTATGTCAATTTTATTAGTGAAGTGCATCTATATTTGATTATGTGTTTATTTTATGTTTTCATTATGTGTTTCTAAATCTGAGTTATTTTAAGTAGATAAAGAAAAGAACTTGTTTAAATATACACTTTTTCTCTGTCTTAAAAATATTTTTTATGTCTTCTACTAAATATTAAAACCAAAATTCTTAACTACTCTATTTTTAATTGGATTTATAAATATTTTCCTCTCATCCACACCATAGATCTTAAAGGATCTAGTGAATTTTCCTACCTTGCCTTGTAAGGTTAGCTTTTTAAATCTGTATTTGTTCAATCCAAACCTATGACTCCATTTTCCCAATGGCCTATCTTCCATGTTTCAACCCAACAACACAAAAAACCCAAACCTAAACTTAATAGCTAGCCTAATACCTTCATTCAAACAAAGCTAAATTATATAGAGAGATCCCTCTCTGAAACTGGAAGTTCTAGTTCCCAGTTTCCAAAGTGGTTCTAAGGTTACCTCTGTGATTTACTCTGCAACCTAAAAAAATTCTAAGTGATAACAAGTACTATCATCAAAATGTACTTACTATAGCAGCACTGAAATATTGTAATATATCACAGAATAATAGCTTCTTCATAACATCGTACTAGCACCAAATTGTGGCTTCTATATATCATCTAGTTGTGATATATATACCCTTAATATTAATTGTATCCTTTAGTTGTAGCACTGAATATTAGGCTTTCTTCATAGAACGGAAACTCATGATTGTGATGTTATATGAACTTGTCTCCTATCCTTTTTCTCTGTCATTGTGATACGAACTTCAAAGGGATTTGAATTCCCTTTTACCCTAGTTTGAGCTCCTTCTATACTTCTATCTGAACTCTGTAATTGTTATTTTAAATCTTAGAGGTATCTAAATTTTAGAATTGTAATTACCATCCGAACATCTCAGAGGAATTCAAACTATGAACTATGGAAATGTGAAGTACATAGCCACCTATTTATAGTAGTATGTCCCATAAATAACCTGACATGTTCTTTTCCAAATAGGTGTTGTTATCACTGGAAAATTAGACAAGCAAAAATGACATTATGAAATGTCAAGCAGAAGGATTTACAGGGCTGAGAAACATTAGAGGATCTGAAAAATTTTAAAAAATCTCTAAGGTCAAGAGTCAAGAATCAAATTACACACCAGAGACACAGGAAAAATACGCCTTGCATGCATTTTTCTTCGATAGGATCGTTGGTCTGTGCAGCTTTCCCCCAAAAAGTCGCGCAGTCCTGGGAGTGGAAAAATTCACCATCCAGGACCACTTAACACACTTCAAGGGATGATCGTCCACTTGAGGCCACCCAAGGACAGCCGCCTAGAGCCACCTTGTGACCTCAAGTGAGCACATAAAGGAATCAACCCTCTCTCTTGGGTCACAATCCACAAGTGTACTAAGAGAGGGAAGAAGGATTTGAATTTGCATATAAATTGCCACCATGAGAAGAACAAAATGAGAACACATTATTATGCTGGCCAAATTTCCCATGAGAAAAGCAGCAGTGTGTAATCCAGAGCAACAATAGAGTTAGATGATTCGGTTGTTGGCCACCTAAAAAATTGAATCCCTTTGGAGAAGAGAGAGGCCTTGCGACATCATCTCAAGGGTTAAAAACTTCCTTGAATTGGGTCTTAGAACTCCATAGTTCTAAGGATCCTTTGGAAAGTGTGTAAAGTTTTATCTTTCTTACTAATAGCGGTCAATAAGAGGGGATTTTATTCCACTGTTTGCATTATTGTCTCGTTTGACTCATTCTGAGCTTTTGTTTTTGTTTTAGTTTAATTTTGTTTCTTCTCCTTATATGCAACATACTACATTCCATAATTTAGTGTGTTTTATATATATTAGGATGTGTTCACTAACCTGCTAACCATATTTTCTACCTGTGACCATAGCTTGTAGGCTGCAATCATTCCTACTAAGCACTGGTGGTTCAGTACACTTGTGCACCAAAACCACCACTACAAGATTGGCGACTCCACTTGGTTTACCCTTTAGCTAAGTTGTTGTGCTTGTTGCAGTGGCCTTCTCTCTACTTTGGAGTGTTTCTGGGACATATCCCCTTCTCCTCTTCTCTCCTCATTAACCCACAGTGAAGATTTGTAGTTCAAGTGTTACGGAAATTTTACTTGCAGGAAAATTGCACGCAATTTACTTAGACAGATGTGGTGATCTGCGCAAGTTCAGCTCTGACCTGCGCACGGAGTTGCGTGTCTATGTGAGACATTTCTGCATGGAAAGCAGACAACATTTTTCTTAATGGTTTTATTCAGTTTCCCAATTGTAAAGTGACTACTAGCCTAGAGAAAAAAATTCCAGCATTGTGTTTGGTGTCCCATGACTGTTTAGAGTATGCTTTTCGCTGCGTTTTATTATTGTTAGTTGCTTAGTTTTAAATTTTAAATTTTATCTTCATAAAACTCACTTAGTTTAAGTAGGGGGCAATTGAGTGGTGAAAATCCACCTTTGCAATCTGAATTAACTCATTTTGTGAAAATAGACACCAAAAACACATAGATAATTAGCAAGAGTGAGTGGCCCTAATCCACATATGCTTAGCTAGTTTCCATTTATTTTTCACTAGTTAGATCACTAATTTTAGTTTAAATTTATGCACTAGGAATTGGGACCAAGACTTAATTATCTTAAGAGAAGCAAGTAATCTATGATTCCCTTGCACCTTTTTATGACCCTAGGCATGCATATGAACGCTCCCTTTTGATAATTTTCCATCTCCCTTTAGTCAATCATTTATTTTAATTAGGAAAAGTTGTAAGTGGCCCACTATCCGCATATCGTTTTCTTATCGCAAGGAAAAATCGAAACATAGATTAATAGGGGACGTGTAAAGGATCACCGCATATCCACATCTTAAAAATGTGTGGTTGTTCACTTTTTCTCACACACTGCCATGCCTTAAGAAAAGTAAAGACACCTTAAAACAAACCTAAGTGAACTCATTAAATTTCCCCGCAAGGGTCACAAGAAAAATGATAGTTCAGGTTAGGACCATCGGGGTAGGCATCCAATTAGCCACCATGGTCGATTACATCTTGAGACATAGAAGTTGACTTTATAGGAAGCTTTTAAACTCATTTATCCGCCCATGGAAAAGAAAACCCGAGCGCCATAGAAACCTGATTCAGAGGGGGTTAAGCTTAGGCCCAATGCATGAGGTATTATTTGGGGCTACCTGGCTCATCTAATGCTCGGCACTAGTAGTTGATTTACCAATAATCTCAAGACTTGAATGCTCATGTGGGATGACGGTACTTAGTGGCAAAATCTAGGGTATCCTTCACTATAGGTGATGGTGTAGGCAAAACTAGATCCTCTACCCATTACCTCCGTTGATTCTTCGGCTACTGGAAGGCATCACTAGTTCTTTAGAGATGTTAGCCCCAGTACCCACCAGAAGATATCTTCACAAGGCCCTATTACAATTCAGAGTGTGAGTATGTTTAGGTCTTTATGATTTTGAGTATCACGCGCAAAAAAAAAACCAAAACCATTTTTTGATTGATTGATCACATATAACTAATTTAAATGGAAATTAACCTTTTGTTTCGCTTTGTTTTATGTATGTGGTCATCTTTTTTACTTTGATATCTAAATATCTCTCCTCTCATCAAACTGAAGAATTTTTCCAAAACTATACCTAGTCGACACCATAATGGACCCAATAGGACCTCATCAATATAGACGTCTTTTGGACCTCCCCCCATTAGAGGGAGTATTTCCAGGTCTTTCGCCATGTAGGCGTCAAAGATGAAACACCGCCACCCTTATTGGTTCATCCTTTATTGATGCATCTTTAGTTGGGAACCCCCAAGGGTCACCCAAAGCCACACCACTGGAAAACCCCACAGGCTCCCCACATACCACTCCTCTCAAAATCCCTAGGGGGCACAGGAGTGCTACCCATTCAGGGAGCCAACTGAACAAACAGCTGGGTACATCATTGAAAAACCCCATACCTAACCAGAACCCTATGTTTTCAGAGTCTACAATAGTGCTCAAAAAATAGTTACCTTTCTTAGCATCGTTGAACTTACCCGATCTAACAAAGTTAACGAATTACCCCATTGCACACAACCCCACATGGCCCCCCATGCCCACGAAGCTCCCTTCAGACATTCCAAAATTCGAAGGGAAGCAAGCGGAAGACCCTGGAAATCATATAATGAATTTCCACTTGTGGTGTTCTTCGAACATCATAATTGATGATACTATTTGGGGAAGAATATTTCAACGCACCTTAACTGGACCAGCCGCGAAATGCTATGTGGAGCAACCTTCTACTACACATGGAACCTTTAGCGCCCTCACTACCGCATTCCTCACATATTTTCAACTACCCATTCACCATGATTCTGGAATGAAATTACTGACACATTTTAGATAGACACCATCCATCCATATCTCGGACCATCTCCATGAATGGCGGTCATGTCGAATTTTGTGTAAAGCCAAACTCGGCGATTAGGTTCTACTGGACCTATTCCTAAAAAATCTCACTAGAGAGATTTCAAAGGATGTAGCAACTCAAAAACCTACATTCGAAGAGGATGCCATCAACAAATCCCAAGAGCTCAATCTGATATACATGCATTCATGATACATTTATAACATCTTTCCTAATGCCCCACGCCTGCAAACTTATAAAGAATTTCTAGGCGCATTGAACACTTCAGACAGATTGATTGGGTCACTGACCTAAAATCACCTAGGCAGTAGTAGTTCGTACCCTAGTTATGCATATGATCCTAACCAGAACATCCTGCAACTAGGATACCACTAGATTCATCATGCACCTTTCGAGAAAATGACCAATAGGGCACATTCATACCATCATCAGCAATGAGGACCATACCCTCCTGCGCAGGAGAACCAGTATATAGCTATAAATGCTAACGGAAGAGCCCCCCCCCCCCCAACAGTCATTCACAAACCAGGGATAGGGACCCCAATATTCCCAATCCCCATAAAAAAACCAACCAATGCAAAATAATGCACCGGTGAAAATTTTGCAACCTTCCCAGGCACAATCGTGCCAGTCATATGATCAGGAGAATCCTAGCTATGCTCCTAATGCGGCAAGGAAAAAATAAAAATAAAAACATAAGGGAAATCCTGGACAGGGGGGAAACAATCAACAACACCCTCCGTGATCTCAGGCTAGGGGAAACTCCAACTAAAATCAAAACCAGGAGCCAAATAACTCCTAAGGGCATAACAAGAGGGTGAATCTTTGAACCAACCACTATTGCGCAATTTGTGGTGAGTATGGCCATTACACTCATCACTGTCCCAACCTCCCCGAGCTGAAGAAGCTTTAAGGTAACTGAGGACAAGGGGGACCCTCACAACAAATATTTGTCATGTAGGAGCCCTTCCCCCACCAAGGGGAGGTTAGCACCCAACAACAGCAAATACCCCACGACGATTCTAGAAAAAATAGCCACAAAATCTACATGAATGGCGAAGAAATGTTTTTTCAAACACGAAACCAAAGTTATGATACCTCGCCATACACCAGTTTGTCAGGGGCTAGCATGAGTGCACCAACAACATCATTGAATATATCAAAAATTCCTATTAAACCTTTGTCAAATATTTCTAAGGGACCAACTCGGCAAGCAGGAACCACTACAAAGCGGCCCATAATTATTGCATTGTGTAGGATATATCTCAATCTCCCACTGCCATGTCAGCTTTGGAAGTCCTACAATCTTTCCCAAATCAAAGGAAAGCCTTACTTTCTTCATTAGGTGCAATTGACCTGATTTAAATAAAGCCACCCCTAGGATTCCTTCATTGGTCACCTTCCAAATACCGGTGTTAGTCCAAAACATCACTATCCACTGTTGTATCATTAACAAGGGTGCATCCACATGCATCATGTCAAAGTACATCTGGAAGAAGTTAGGGTCTCCTAAACTGAAGCCATCAGAAATAAATCTTAGAGCATAGGACGAGCACCCTTCAACTCCCATCAGTCTCTGTCAAAATGTCTCGGTCTGCTCGGCCGAAAATACGGTCCTTATAGACGTTAAGATCTTGGATACTTAGCTAGATTACAATATACTCCTTGGGCAGAGTTATATGTATGCCATGTCTTCCATAGCATCCTCCATCTTACGAACCATGATGTTCCCCCATGAGGACCGCATCATTACTATCGACCAATTAACATATCACAACAAGAAATCCCTAAAAAACGTTGATGTCTTTCTACCCTATGTAGACACATTTGCTGAGACGCTTACACGGTACCAATAATATGGCCCTGGCCAATTAAAACCATCTTCTATCCTCTGACCATTCCTAGGATACCCCCCTGTCATACTAGAATCATCCGATGATATCACAAGGGCTCCAGTGTGCATGATGTCTACATAAAGCACCGAAGCGATCCAGGAGATAGAGACGAGCAGTAATGACACCGAGGCCCCTAGCACAGCAGCCTCTCTAGCCTACTTTGCCTCCCAAAATCCTTTCCTATACCCTCCATCTGGTTTTGTGTCACAACAACTCTTGGCAACAGTAGTGTCGCCGAACGTATCTTTTGCAATACCAGTTTAGTACTTGGTCCCACCTACCACGACGGGAGTCACAAATGTCACCTCTATAGGGTTAATCACCCTCACTCTTGACGAGGCCCCACCTATTAAGGAGAATGTCGCCACCAAATAATCTAAGGAAACTCCCATCGCAAAACTGATATTCATGACCAAGAAAACCAATAAAAAGGGGAAGAAGTTAGAAAATCCCATCATACAACGGGAGTTACAATCTTGAAGATATGCGACATAGTAGGCCACCGTGCCCATATCTACCCAGAGCTGGATGAACTAAAACCGCTCCTAAGCTCCGAGGTAAATATCGCAACAACAAGTTCCCATAAAAAGGAACAAGCCACCAAAAATCAATGCAAGGCATTGCATACCAATCACACATGCAATATCTGTGGCAATTAAGGGCATTACGCCCATCATTGTCCAAAAATATTGTGATATAGGGATGCCTTACATGCCATCAAACAATCATATCAAAAGGATCCCTCCATCCAATCAAATGGGGAAGAACATCATGTCATATTATACATGCAAGAGGCACGGAAGTCACTAGAAAGACCCCCATTCATCCCCCCTCCTCCTATCAAGCGTTGTGCACTCTGTGATGAACGAGATCATTTCATTGTTGAATGTGCAGCCCTAGAATTGTTTCAATGATGGTATCCATTTCATGTAGTATACCATGTTGACCTTCTATCCATCCAAAATTCGTGTCAGGTATGTGGCAGAAATCACCCATTACACCATTTTCACTATATTTCTAGATTCTGGGCAGTGCTAACTAGTGTACGCACAACCATAGTACACCTATCCCTAGAATATGGCTCAGATACAAAATCCATGGTTAGCTCAATAACGCAAGAGGATGTGAAAAGTAGGTCCATTATCTTCCTGTCAGCTGAAAGGCGGTCAGTCAGGGAACCCTTAGTCACCACCACCTGCCCTCCATGTAGAAGACGAACATGTGTGTTGTGTAACACACACAACCATGTGGTTTCCACATGCCCAGACTTATATGCCACTGGTACCCGATCATGTCACCAAATGAACAGGATAGGAATACCCAAGAATGACGTTCTTGTCTAGTATGTCAGGGCAACCATCATGAGCAGTGCTATACTTATATCCCTTGATTGCACCCACTAATTGACATCATTCATTCATTGGAAATGCACCGTCAGGATATCACCAATCCAAAACTTAGAAAACATAATGGAAGGTAGATTGCTCCCGGACAGCCTACCCCATTTCCACACCAACACGTTGGTCAAGTTAGAAACTTGGTGCATTGACCTAGCATGACCCATGTCCAGCCTAGGCTGGCATGAGGGCTATGCGACAGAATCAGCCACAGGGTCAATCAGTGTAAAGAACTAAAGGACGTCACGAAGAGGTCTCGCATGGTCTCTCCCCTCCCTTAAAGACATCTCTCTAATCAAGAGAAAATCACACACTGTTATTGCCGGATCTACTCACATTTTCACCATACTATGAAATGTGAGCACCTCCCCAAGCTTCGAGCGGCAAGAGCAGCATTAATTCTACACTCCCCAAACTACTTAGACCTACCCAAACCAAAAATTCGAAAATGGCAGCAGAGGACTCTCTCCCCTATGCCTGATCCTTTCCAAGCGTCCACTTCAGGGATGAAGAGTAGTGTTGGTTCCCACACAATCTAATCAGTAGGCACAGTGGTACCATGCACCATTTTCACTGGCCATAACCATGAAACAGAGGCATGTCCATTTATGGAAACATTTAGGGACCTCTGCACCAAGCACAAATTCGAAATCCCAAAAAGTGTTCATTCTAATGAGGAACCTAGCCTTACTCCCACACAAGCTGCCATGATGGAAATTCCTCCCCCAACAAACGCAGACGACACAATAAATCATATAAGATTCATATCATCATGTATCGAAACCATGTCTCGTGTTGTCTTCTCATTAGTCATAGGTGTCAAGTCAACTGCAACTACGAGAGTAGTTGTACCAACGACGGTGCAAACCCAATCCATATGCACCCTGTCGACCGCGTTTGGTTCCACCACATCAACGATGGAATATTTTTCATGTCTGTCGACTAGCTCCGTTAGGACTAAACCTCTTCCTCACAGACTTGCACAGGCCCAATCCTCCTTAGGATCCTTATTCCACTCAGATGAGGATATCCTTGAGGCCATGATGGAGCCATATTATCTGTGGGATTCAATGCACCACCACTCGTTTTTTCTTCCTGAAAAAATTTTCAACCTTAACAAGATAGGAAACCAACATATTTATGCAATTGAATTAAAACATTTCCTTCCATCAAGTAAAGTCGATTGGTTCAAAAATCCCATCCTAGCGCCCGATGTGTTCGAAGAAGGGAACATGCCAAAAAAATTTCCTACCATCAAGGTGAATATCTCTCAAAATCCTAAAAAAGTCTAAGAAATTTCCCTGGGGCAGCATATTCACCAGAAGAGATAACCTCTTACACCCATTTGTTGCAAGAGTATTGATATATCTTCACATGGGACTACTCGGAAATGCTTGGGCTTAGTCCCACTATTGTAGAGCACGATATTGACACTTGGCCTAACGTACTACTAGTACGCCAGAAACAACGTGAACTCCACCCATCCAAGGCAGAATCAATTAAACAAGAAATTGATAAGCTTCAAAAATTCGAGCTCATCTACCCCATCACTTACACATCTTAGGTTTCCAACCCTGATCCCATCATTAAAAAACAGGGCACCATACGCGTTTGTACCGATTTTTGCGATTTGAACAAAGCCTTTCCAAAGGAAAATTACCCTACCCCATTCATCGACCAAGTCATAGATTCTTGTGCAAGACATTAGGCCCTCTCCTTCATGGATGGCTTCTCTGGGTATAATCAAATCCAAATCTGTCACACCGACCGGTACAAAACCGCGTTCACTACCCCCTAGGGAACATTCGCATACCAAGTGATGCCATTTGGCCTAAGAAATGTTGAAGCCACTTTCCAATGAGCCATGAATAATATCTTTCATGACTTGGCACACCTCATCCTCGCCTACTTAGACGACCTCACCGTCTGATCCAAGAAGCGATCAGATCAAATCGAGGATCTACAACTGGTATTCCAATGATGTCGGTAATAAAACCTCTGCTTGAACCCCCTCAAGTGTGTCTTTTGCGTCACAGCAAGATGAATTCTAGGGTTTATTGTGTCCCATCAAGGAATTAGAGTGGACCCCCTCAAGGTCCAAGATATCAAAGAATTACCTCCACCTCAAACCCTCAAGCAACTACAAATCTTGCAGGGAAAGGCCAACTTTCTGAGACTTTTTGTCCCATATTACTCCACCTGCGCTCAAGGATTCATGCGTCTCCTTTGTTAGGAAATCACTTTCAAATGGGACGATCAAGCCCAAAAATCATTTGATGCGCTTAAAGACACATTGTCTTCAACACCGCTGATCAGTCCCCCAGACTACAACAAAGACTACGTCATGTATCTATCAGCATCCGAGACCACTATGGCCAGAGTATTGATCTAGGAAGGCCCAGATGGGAAAGAGCACGTAATCTATTACGTCAGTAAAACCTTATCAGGGCTCTCATTAATATATGATCCTAAAGAAAAGACTACCCTAGCATTAATTCACGCAGTCCAAAAACTTCTCCATTACACTATCTTAAGGACTACAACAGTCATCACAGATATTAGCCCCATTAAATACCTGCTCATATGCCTGTTGGATAGTCATTCTGCAAGAATTTGACATACAATTTCGCTCCCCCAAGATCAAGAAGGCTTTATTCTTAGCCAAGTTCATCACGGACCTCCCAAGTCAGACCAAAGGATCACCGGTCAACGATTCGCTACCAAATGAACATCTCCTCCTAGTAACAAACAAAGACCATTAGTACGAAGATATTCTCCTATTTTTACGAACGCAAAATTTTAGACCCTATATCACTCGTGACGACCTTCATCACATCTGCCACCAGGCCCCCCGATACCTCCTCATGGGGGATGTCTTATACCAACAAGGCATTGACACCATCTTACATCGATGCCTCACCCACAACCAAGTTTATAAATCCCTTAATGACTGCCACAGCGGAGCTTGCAATGGCCATCTCTCTAGAATGGCCACTGCCTAAAAATTCCTACAGGTAGGGTATTTTTGGCCCACGTTATTTCGTGATTGCATTTCATCAGTCAAAATGTGTGAGAAATGCCAATGCTTCACTCACAAGGCAAGAGCCCCTCCCGCTCCTCTTCACCTCGTCATCTTCATTGGTCCCTACTGCAAATGGGGGATCGACTTCATGACTTGCAACCCAGCATCATCAGGAAATCACAAATACATTATTGTGGCTATCGAATAATTCATCAAGTGTGCAAAAGCTATTCCCACATACGACAACACTGTAGAAACCGCTACACGATTTCTATTTAACCATGTCATTGCCTGATTAAGTGTACCAAAGGAGTTAGTCTCTGACCATGGAAAACACTTCGAAAACTAAATTTTCCAGGAGCTATCTCACCACCTCGGATTCACACATAAATTTGCGTCACCATAATACCCCCAATCCAACGGATAGGTAGAAGTTGTAAACAAAGTACTCAAAACAATGTTTAGCGCATGGTGAATAACCACATAAAAAACTGCACCACGTGATTTTTTCCACCCTGTGGGCATACTACATGGAAGTGAAAACATCTACGGGGTTCACACCCTTCCACTTGGTATACAGGATTGAAGCCATGATTCCCATCGAACGCGAGATCCCAAATTTACACGCCGCCATCGAACTCCTCGATGACACCCAGCCTCTAGAGCAACACTTAGTAAAACTAGAGTTCATCGAAAAAATCCAACGACAGTCGCTCCAGCACAACTAGGCCTATAAAAATTGGGTGAAAACATCATTTTATCACAACATCACCCCTCGATCATTTACCGATGGGGAGTTAGTCCTCTGCTACGATGTTGCGAAAGAAGCCCTAGGGCCAGGAAATTTTGAAACCTTGTCGAAAGGACCCTATATCATAAAAAATTGTCTCCTAAAGGGAGAATACATATTTACAGAACCTAACAGAACATGCCTTAGCAACCCCGTCAATGGTATTTACCTCAATAAATTTTACCCATAAGGGCCAAGAGGGCTCAACCCTAGAGTTAACGTGCACATACCAAAACTTTCTTTTTAATCACAGACTTGTCACAAAAAGCGTTCTAGTGTCCTAATGGATCTTCAACCCAACCATTACTTTGAATTCATTGATGGATCATTGTGATGGTCTCAAAATTTAGCAGCAGTCGCCTGGGTCATCTACCACCCTCGCCGATCGCCATTCTTCACCAATGGAGTAGGCATCAAATTAGCAAAAAATAATCAGGCAGAATATAACGTCGTCATTGGGCTCATGTGTGATGCCTTCAATCAAGGAATTTGCCACTTGCATATCTACCTTGATTCCTAGTTAGTGGTTTCATAGTTGAAACAAGAGTTTGAGGTACGAGATTTGCATCTGTTTAGAAAATATTTGCGTGCAAAAAGGTTAAGTTGTCAATTTGATCACATTACATTCACACATGTGCCAAGAAATCAAAACCAAAAAGCAGATCGCATAGATAACCACATCCTAAACTGGAATTCATCTCAGATAAACCATCATACATAAAAACAAAAAACATAACAAAAATAGATATCCATCAACAATACACATCATCCATGAAAACATATAAACAATGTACACACCACATAGAGCCGCAAAAAACACATCTCTCATATATATATGCCAAAAAATGTATGTTGAGTACAAATGATGAGTCATGTATCTGACCCAAAGGTCAGCCAAAAATACATATACACATGTCGTCAAAAATAAGGGAAGCATCCTCATAATAGGTGCTTTCCCTATGTACAAAAAATCTCTAGGGTTGTGCCCCTCCAGTTTGGACACCTAGACCCACGGCTGCTCCTGGTGCCAGTACTGGGGTAGCTATCAAAACTTAAGTCATCACGCGGCGCAGAGTCGGTTGATAGCCCCTCTCTTGGGCCATCAGTGTCTCTAACCAGACATCTTCCAAATCATCAACAAACCCATGGGTAGGCATACCCTGGGTCAGTCGATCCACTTAGCCCCATGCATCCGCCAAATCAGTGGCCCGGACCTCTAAGGGAGCCATTTGTTATGTCATCTCTACCATGCATGCCTCCGTTGCCTTAGCGTGAGCGATCACTACAGCGCGCTCAGTAGCAGCCGAACTGCTACCCTCTCCAGATGGGTCGGCCCCGTCACTAGGAACTCCACCTTGGGGCTGCACCGGACCTCTTCCCTACCCCCCAGCTGGGAGAAGAGCTCCTCAAACACTCTGGGGCAGATGGTGTCCTACCAACCGAGATATAGGGTGCCCAACCTCAGCAACATGTACAAGAGTAACAAAATTATGTCAGTGTCATCATAATACACATATAAAGCATAAATACTCAACATACTGCATAATAAAACACAAATATCATACCTACTAGTCCCAAAGCATATCCAGCAAGAAGACCCATATCCGAGTCTCCTCAGAAATCCATCCCAGCGTATGGATAGGGGAGGAAAATTTTAGGGTTGGTCTCAAACCAAGCCTCAGTGGTTGCATTCCAATAACGCCCTGTAATATCCCCAAATAGGGACTGCTCAACCATGCATGCATAAAAAATGCATTTTCAGAAATATAGGCTATAAATAATGAAATCAACTCTTGGATCCTTTATATCAGAAAATATACAACCTAAATCTAAGAATAGAGCTGAAACAAATCAAACTAGGTGGGTTAAACAGATCTCCCACACCTAGGATCGCTAAAAAAGGTTAAAACCCCAAACACTGCAACACAAGAATTTCTGCATAAAAGTGATTGCATAGTATAATGAGTGTCTATACACATAAATGGTAGATACAAATATATCTGATATTATATTAAACAATATGCTCAGAAAAATGAGATCTTGTCTCCTTTATACAAAAACTAGAGAACCCAGGAAGGGTTTCTAGGAGTACACCCTGAATACAAATGGTGATCTTCAGCAATATGAATAAATAATCAGTGAAAAATAAATAAAAAGATTATAGAAGGATATAAGAATATAGATCTGATGTGGATCTGATCAAAGGCCTTCCCCCTTGGAAGAATCAACCCTCCAATCATAGGAAAACTCCCTGAAAGAGCCACAAAAGACACTGTTGACACTTCCCTCCAGAAATAACGCAATTCCAAAATGGAATAACTCTATAGGTGATGTAAATGTGTTGGCCTACTACCAAATATCTGATATCATCCCAATAATTCTCCAAACTGATCCTCCAATGGAAGGAAACCTCCCTCCTATGCAAAACCAACTCAGAAAGTGGGTTTCTCAACCCTCCACTGCAACAACCTGCAACTCAACACAACCTCCTGCAGAAACTGTGCTGAAAATAAAGACTGAAGCTTGGAACCAATTCCAAATGTGTGAAATGATAGTTCAGGTCTATCCCAAGAGCTACTCAAAGGGAAGAGAAGGAATTCCTGAACAGAAATACCTTAGTGCTAAACAGCACCGGCAATCTTAGCTAATTAGCTAAAGAGAGAAAAATTCGAAGCAGACATAAAAATAAAATTCATAAGCTAACCCTAAATGGCTTCCATCCTCTTCCTTATAAACTAATTGAGCCTTCTCACCTTGGGTCCCACTCAATAGGGTTTCCACCATCACACAAACAATCTCCCTCCAAAACTGCATTGTGCCTTCATTAGAGCCACTCCTCTAAACTGCGTCATTTGATTTGGTCAGGGTTGACCTCTTCAACCTGCTTCAGCCCTTTTCACACCTAAGATCTTCAATCCAGCTCACATATATATATCTAGGCTGAACCTCATTCACATTGAGCTATTTTATTTTTTGATCCACTCCTCCTACATTTATGTTGTTGACTTGGTCAAACTTGACTTTGTCCACATGCAAAATGTCCCTGTTCACACATGAGAGTGTAAAATCCAGCTGGCATTATGATCCCCTTTCACACTATGAGGGATTTTATCCTTATTTATGAAATGTATGGGCCTCCTTACCCATTTATTCATCTCCTAAGTGACATTAGCAAAATTCAATATTCCAATTTGCTGCATGCAAATTTTGGAATATTATAGTCCTCCCCTCCCAAATTTTGCATGTCCTCAAGCAACTGCAAGGATAGAACTAAAGAGCATCCCCTTCTCCCCCTGTAGCAACCTCATAAGATAAAATCCTCCAAGGATCAAGGTGTTTTCTCATCAATATATCTCCAAGTTTCCCCTACCAAGTAAACAAGCTAACTTTTGGTGAACACCCCAAATAGCTATCATCATGTGACAGTAAAGTATCAATGGAGGCAAAAATGGGTGGTGTAAAGGCCTTATTGAGGCATGAGGTATGATATATATTAGGATCTACCATCCCCATATTAATCTCCCATCCCCAAGCTATCATCCATAAAAAATGAGTTACCCCCAACATGGCAACTCCTGAAAATCCTCCTCCACCTTGAGCTCTTGCAAAGTAGGTGGGCTGAAATTTTGAACATGGTAGAAAAAGTAGCCTACCCCACGCTATCCTCCTCTCCACTTAAGATAATTTCAGATAATTTTTTGATCTTGGGCTGCAATAATTTTTTCCTCAAGTGGCAAGAAGGAAACTAGATCTCCAAAGATCCCTTTCCCAATGTTGTGAATCAAGCTGGCCCGAACCATCTCACACATGATGGATAATAAATCACCACCATATGGCATCCCATCCATATCATGGACCTCCTCATAAAGAAACAAATATTTTTTTGTGGTGGCCATATCTCCTCCCATGCTCCCCTTAGAACATGTAATGCAGAAAGTGTGGGAATCCTCCTTCCCAAAGAACACATCCACCCAATGTGTTTCTCCCCCAATCATGCTCCCTATAAAGGCAAGAACAAAATAAACAAATGGGAGAATGATTATCATCAAAAATGAAAGAAATAATGAAGGTTTCATGTGGTGCTAGAAGGTACCAAGAGTCTCCCAAGTGGTCACAACGCAGTATTCCCCACTGCAGGTTCATAAAATAGCGTGGCAAGTTGTTTCTTGACAAATGGCTAGTTGTGTAAGTCATCACATCTACTAGAAAATATTAAATGGCTGAATGTACCAACTAAGCATACAATAAGTAACCAAACACTTGCCCAAATTCATACAATAGATGGTTGTCTCCATCATAATAGTTGGCCAAACATGGTCCATGGAGCCCAAAGGAAATCTTGCCCCTTTATGGAGCAATGCACTACAAAGAAATGGTAAGAGCATGCAAATATTGTGTTGGACAATCAATAAATGCAAAAAAATAATTCTTACCATGCAATGAAAGTAATATGATTATAGGATCCATAAATAAGTCCTCCATAGTGGTATGACATACTCCTATGAAGAGGAATGAACCATATGTTGCATGAAGATCCTCCTTCTTATGCTTGGAAATCTAAGTCAAGAAGAACATACCACAGTAATAGATGAATCCACCCACTACTCCATCATTCTCACCTCCTCCTTTTCCACCAAGTGCATCAAATGTGAAGTGATCCTGGATACACTCCATCAATAAGTCCATGCTCCCAAGCGACAACATTGTTGGCCTATGCAAATAGGCTCCTGCCAACTCATAACTCCATTATTTGACATGCTCAATGTCAAAGACCCCTCCCATAATGCTGCCACATACAATAAGTTTCTTCCAAAGTGGAAGCACTTCCAGATCATCTAAGGCTAATTAGTAGCCCCCTTGCACCATGATAGTTCCATCTCCTACTCCTGTAACTTCATGCAAAGTGTGAGAGCAACTCTACCCTTGCTCTCTCAAAATCCTCCAAAGCAAAAAAAAAAAAATTTGCCTCCTCATACCTCCATCATACAAATCATGTGGTGAAAGCATAATGATTATATCATCATAATGCATCCACACTCCTTTCTGCCCCATGATGCAAGTATCCTGCCAAGTTCCTTCCACCCACATACCCTTGGAGAAAGGATATGTCCCATGATGGCCAAACTCCTTCAAGAGCAGCCAACGCAGCCAAGCCTCCTGCTACCCAGTGTCATATATTTGCAAGTAGCTTACCAGCTTCTTGATCTCCATTCACCCCCATTCATCCCAATGTGGGTTCCTCCCATCATAACTAACCTTGGTACCTTTCCAAAGAAGACTACCCTTCTCCCAATTCATATTTTTATTCTTGCATTCCCTGGGATGTTGGAATACAATTCCTTGGAGATCTCCTAGAAAATATCTCACACCAATGACCATCTTGAATCCCTAAGGATCCAAGTGAGTTGAAGGAAAAGCCTCCTCACTGCTACCTCTTGACAGCGCTGTAAATCTCCTCCATTGTGTTTTGGTTGTCTCATGTCCCAACTCAAGGATGAACATTTGGTTTTGCATAAATTTGTTTGGGAAAAATTTCATCCCATCCTCCAAGAATTCACACCCCAACCTCACATGTGGTGTGCAGCCCAATAGTGGCCCATTAGGATAATGTTTCATCCCTTCCTTGATCAAATCAAGTTTTCACAGTTGTCCAGTGCAACTATGTTGTTCCAAATGAGCAGTATGCAATGGTATACAATCCTCCATATGATTTTTTGAAACAATAGGAGATGAAAATTTAGGCATACCTTGATGAAGTTTGGAAGTATCTTGTATGGATATAAGGGCTTGTTTTTCAAGTGAGTTGGCTCCTCCAACTTAAGATGTTGAGGGATTCTCCCCCATAGTTGTGACAGCGTTGGTATAAGTCTCCTCCAATTGTGGTGAGGCTTCTTCTCCTATGATTTTTCTTCACCAAATTTCCCAATCAACCTATGAGTAAACTTAGTAAAAGTAACCACTCTTGCATGGCTCAAATGGTTGAACCACCAAATATTTTCTTCACCCTATAGGTGCAGCGCTGCAATCTCTACAGCCTCCCTTTCTACCACCTAATGTATTAGGAAGAATTCATCTAGTTTCCTTGCCCAAACCCTTACTGCAGATGACCCATCAAAATTAGACAATAGAAACCTATTTCCCTTTATCCTTCCATGGCAAAAATTTCTTCTTTCCTCCTCCAAATGAAAGAACTGAGGGAAATCTAGAGTCTCCTTGAAGACTCTAGGTTGAGATTTGTACTCAACAAGGTATTCACTTAGAATCATGTGATCCAAGTGTCCTCCATCTTCCGAAAATTTTTCCTTCCTCTCAAAAGGAAAGGATGTATTCCAATGATTTGGAGCTCTCTGCAACACTGGTCTCCTCTTCTGATCATAGGAAGTGCATGGCTCTTCCTCCTCTTGAAATTCTCTAGAAGTTTCACTGCTTCTTTTCTCTTCTTCTTGTTTAACCTCCTTGGAGAGGTTCTTCCTGGATCTAAAAAGTGATGAGAGAAAACTCATCCTTTCCATCATTCTGACCATGCTCTTTCTCTTATAGCATTTTTTCTTGAATTCCACAGGCTGAGGCAAAAGATATTGCTTTGATACCACTGTAATATCCCCAAATAGGGATTGCTCAACCATGCATGCATAAAAAATTCAATTTTAGAATTATAGGCTATAAATAATGAAATAAACTCTTGGATCCTTTAGATCGGACAATATAAAACCTAAATCCAAGAATAGAGCTGAAACAAATCAAAGTAGGTGGGTTAAACATATCTCCCACACCTAGGATTGCTAAAAATATTAAAACCCAAAACACTGCAACACAGGAATTTCTGCATAAAAGTGACTGTGCAGTATAATGAGGGTCTGTACACATAAATGGCAGAGACAAATAGATCTGATATTATATTAAACAATATTCTCAGAAAAATGAGATCTAGTCTCCTTTATACAAAAACTAGAGAACCCGGGAAGGGTTTCTAGGAGTACACCCTTAATGCAAATGGTGATCTTTAGCAATATGACTAAATAATCACTGAAAACTGAAGCACGAGAGTATATAAGGCTATAAGAATACATATCTGATTCAGATCTGATCAAAGGCCTTCCCTCATGGAAGAATCAACCCTCCAATCACAGGAAAACTCCCTGACGGAGCCACAAAAGAAACTGCGGAAACTGCCCTCTAGAAATAACGCAATTCCAGAATGGAATAATGTTGTAGGTGATGTAAATGTGTTGGAATGTTTCCAATGATCTGATATCAGCCCAAGAATTCTCCAAACTGATACTCCAATGGAAGGAAACCTCCCTCCTATGCAAAACCAACTCAGAAAGTGGGTTTCTCAACCCTCCACTGCAACACCCTGCAACTCAACACAACCTCATGCAGAAACTGTGTTGAAACTGAAGACTGAAGCTTGGCACCAATTTCAGATGTGTGGAATGATAGATCAGGTCTCTCCTAAGAGCTACTCAAAGGGAAGAGAATTAATTCCTGAACAGGAATACCTTAGTGCTAAACAACACCAGCAATCTTAGCTAAACAACTAAAGAGAGCAAAAGTCTAACCAGACATAAAAATACAATTCATAAGCTAACCCAAAATGGTTGCCATCCTCTTCCTTATAAAATAAGTGAGCCTTCTCACCTTGGGTCCCACTCAATAGGGTTTCCACCATCACACAAACAATCTCCCTCCAAAACTGCATTGTGCCTTCATTAGAGCCACTCCTCTAAACTGCGTTGTTTGATTTGGTCAAGGTTGACCTCTTCAACCTGCTTCAGCCCTTTTCACACCTAAGGGTCTTCAATCCAGCTCACATATAGATATCTAGGCTAAATCTCATTCAAATTGAGCTCTTTTATTTTCTGATCCACTCCTCCTACATTTATGTTGTTGACTTGGTCAAACTTGACTTTATCCACATGCAAAATGTCCTTGTTCACACATGAGAGTGTAAAATCCAGCTGGCATTATGATCCCCTTTCACACTATGAGGGATTTTATCCTTATTTCTAAAATGTATGGGCATCCTTACCCATTTATTCATCTCCTAAGTGAAATTAGCAAAATTCAATATTCCAATTTTCTACATGCAAATTTTGGAATATTATGTAATATCCCAAAATGGGAATTACTTAGCAAGGCTTGCTGGAATAATGCACTCTTCACAAATTGGTGCACTGAAATGAGTTTATAACTCCTGGATCCCTTAGATCAGTGGATCTAGTGTCTAAATCCAAAAGGAGATCAAAAACAAATCAAACGAGGTGACGTAAATAGACTTCCCACCACCTAGTATGGCTGAAAAGCACCCAAAGAATGGGGCTGCAGTCATGCACAAAACTACTGCTTCAGAAATAACACAGTTCCACTATGTTAAAGTAGGAGATCAATATGGAGGCTCCATAATTACATGTACATCAATAAAACAGATCTATAATGTGGCCCACACAATGTAAAAGAGAAAAATAGAAGATTTACATGAAGAAACCCTCAAGATTGAGGTGCTACAACAACATATTGAGACTAAAAAGCTTGACAACGTTATTTTATTAGGTTGCAGCTGATGTATATAACACCTCAGATCTAGATCAGATTTGTATACAAAAATATGGATCTAATTCATATCTGTATACAAGAAGAGCTCCTTAATACATCCCCCTTGGGGTTTTGAGCAAAAAATGAGATACCAAGAGTAGATCTAAGATCTAAATTACAGATCTGCAGAATTATTCATAGATTTCTGTAGTAAGTACAATAGTAATATATCAGATCTGAAACAAACATGGATTGGATGGCCAATCCATGGATCACCATAGTGTAAGGAAGACTCCTTCACACCAGAGATCTCTCCTCCAAAACGTTGCCAAAAAACCTTACACTGTAATCTTGAAAATAATGCAGTTATGGAAGGGGAACTGTGCTGTAGGCTCCAGTACTAGTTTGGCCTAATGCCAAGATCTAAAAATGCAGCTCCAAGGATCTAGAATCCTCTTTCCAATGGGATAGAAGACTCTCCCACTGAAAAGGGCCTCTAGATTGGCCTAGATCTGAGTATATCTAGCCTCCACTTCCTGCAGCTTACAAAGAAAAAAAAATCCTCAATAGGATTTGTGTTGTAGTTGGAATATGAAGCTTGGACAACTTCCTGATAGCGAACACGATGTAACAAGACTCCTCCAAGAGCTTCTTAATGGAAGAGGTGGGATTCCTGACTGGGAACACCCTAGTGCTAAACAACACTATTATCAACTAAATAGCCAGAGAATGAGGGATGTCTAAGCAGAAAATACCTTCAGAAATATCAAATCATAAACCCCCTTCTTGGTTTCCTTCTCTTCCTTTTATAATGTGGAAATATTGTCAAACCCTAAACCATCTTGATGATTTAGCTTCATTCACATGAGTGGCCTCCAACATGAACTGCATTGTGCCTCTAGGAGATACATTGCATCTAGACAGAGATGTTGATTTGGTCCTGTTGACCCAGTCAATTGATCTAGCCTATTTCCCACTTAAGTGTGTTTATGAAAATATCTCAGATTTAGATTTGTTCACATTGAGCATTGATTTATTTTGTTGTTTAGGATTTTTATTGATCCTCCTTTAAAATTTTATTCATGAGACAGAAAAATTAAAACAAAATTGTATATTCCCATTAGCTTGACTAATTGGGAATATTACATATTACATGCCCCATCGCTCCTCCCCCACCGTGAGGCATCACTAGAGCCCATCTCCTCATGCTAGGGTCTTGATGACCCCTCGCAGGCACAGCCACCACGGGTCAAAGTAGCACAACTCACTCATACATAATGCTATAGAGGATTTTATCATAAGTGAATAGCTTAAATCCATCATGGACCTTCACTAACTGAGCCACCATCCTGTCATTGCAGTGACAGGAAAAATCAAAGAAGTGCCAAGCCCTTAGCTGGTGCAGGACACCTAGCTCCGGCCCCGACGCCCTGTGTGGCGGCGATGACCCCGTAAGTTTCACAATAATTGCCAAAGTTTGCTGCTTGACCAAATATGTCACTGATGATATCAAAATGCACCCCTTCATGAGAGGCGCCCCGCTGCAATGAATTTCATAAAATCGTCAAAGATCAGCCCTCCCGGGAGGAAGCAAATATGAGAGTGCTTCACCCTAAGGCAGTAGCCCTATAACAAAATATATATCCATATCCGGACAGATAGACAAGTCACATCCTCACAACACCATAACTCTACACCACCTATTCCAGCAACGAACCAGATAACGCAGTAACCGATCCTGCGATCACAGGAGGTCATTCTCAAGAAACTTGAGAAGACCCCATCGCGCCAACTGCTGGTGAGAATTGGCATCTTGTGCCATATAAATTCGGAGTTCAAGCTAGTATCTCTCCCTCCACAACATCCTTTCACCAAATAGACACACATCAGTGACATCAAAAACACCAAAAATTTGAAAAATTTCCCAATATTTTCCAAAAATAGCCTTGGCCTTTCAGTGCGCCCGTTTCTCAAACAGATGTGTTGATCGCACGCCTGTATTTCAGATAGATATGGATACCACACGCAGAAATCAATGATAGGCATGAAATTTGCGTGCAAAACCTCAGCTTCGCGTGGAAATTTCACGCCTATGCCTCGATCGCCCGCGCGGTCAAGGAAAAAATTTGCTAGGGTTCCTTACAAACCCAGTTTGTATGGAAACCTGCCAAGTCACACTCAAAAAATTCAATGCAAGACGTTCTGGGGCATACCTGGCTCTAGTAGGGAGAATCACGGGTACACAGATTGATCGTAACAGCAAGAAAAAGCCTAGCAGTAGCCTCTGGCCTCTCAAACTCTCAAACACTCAAATGTCGCAAATGAGCTAAAATGAGCCATATTGGCCTATGTGTTTCCCTTTTCATATTGTTTGCAGGACCATAACGAGAGATCAGAGCACTGGATTTCATAACCGAAAGCAACACAGTGATCAGCACCTCATAACTCCCAAAGGTAGCTCCACACATTCACACCTCCGAAAAAATAATTTTTCCAGTTCCGACAAGTATGCCCTCTCTTACCTTCTGTTCATTCAGCACATCTTTTCAATAATATTTGAATGAGAAATATGCTTTCACTTGGGGTATTTTTTTGCAGGTGTTGTACACCACAAAAAACCATCTATTTCCCATGCACTGAAGGTTCCAGAGAAGGTATTATTATACCCTTAGCATGATAGGTTTCTAGATAAAATCTGCATATCCTGACATCATTTCTCCACAATAAGTCAACAATAGGTTCCAAACACCCAACCATGTGTATCATCTCCCCACCTCGCACATGATAAACATACTTTTTGGTCGGTAGTGCCTCCCCATCCCTAGCTACTGTCACTCAAAATAGACCATGCATCAAACAAATACGACGCCATGGCCATACCACCTCAATCCTGGAAGCACTTCATGACCATTCATCCACCATGCATCAAGTCAAGTTTTACCATATCAAAATAAAACCCCTTTTCCGGACTACCATTTTTTGCAAGAAAATCAAATAATGCACCACCACCTCTTGCATTTGGCCTATCGTTCCTTCGTTAGCATAGCCCATCTACGATATTTTCCATCCGCTTCATCATCCCCACACAGAGACCAACCAATGGGGCCCCCACCCTCAGCAAAAACACCTTCCTCACATCATCGGTGAGCAAGCATTTTCATTTTTTTGGGGCACCCATCTCTTTGTTTTGTACAATCCAGTCCCATTGTTTCATTCTTTTGGCAAGTGTACAAAGATATCAAACAGATAATAGCCCCCCACTCATCCATCCGTTTTTCTCCCATGGCAGCAGTCCCTGGTCACCATTGGTCGGGGCATCACACCTTTCACACAAAGCCACCACAACATTCATAATCAACATATCCCCACCCTAGACGTCCTACTAACTCCAGGGATCTCCTAATCAGAAATAGTTATGGCTGCCACCAAGCTGCTTTTTCACACTCCTACCTTAGGCCATTAAACTCCCATCATCAGTCTTCAGTCATCTCTCACCATCATGCCTATGTTAAACCTAAAAAATTAGATACCCTAGTCCCTTCCATCAGTAGGTATCTCGTTCATTTGAGGCTTCCTTTTTATTGACTTAAACACCCATTCTCCAAAAGGAAGCAGTACCTTGGATGGCTCCTCACCACAATAGGGGCATCCTTGAGTGGCACTGTGGGAATCATCATTGCCCATGGATTTCATCTATCCTCCTGACATTATACTACAACACAAGCTTTCATGTCAAGATGGTATCTTACTTTACAACCATTGCACTTTACTCAGATTTTTTGAAGACCCATGCCATTATAAGCATCTCTTTCAACAATGCTTACACAGGAAGGTCCTAGTCATACACCCATGCATACAATGAGAATTTATATGCCAGACCAATATTACACATGTGAGCACCACATTCAACCTATTGTCAAAGAAAAAACGCCCTTGAGGGCGTTAGCAATCGTCATCATCAACCCAATCAGTAGATCACTACCATATCAGTGACATAAATAGAACCTGTATCTGTCACATATATTTGTTTATCTAAACCAAAGCATTAAAATAATGGGACATGCATGCCTCGTAGAAAAATTGTATTTATTGTATCATATTATTTCTTGTAAGTTTCCGACAGAACATGGTCACTCTTCTACCCACTGTAAGGGGTTTCCAACCTTGGGTTGTATGTGGCTCTCTCTCTCTCTCTCTCTCTCTCTCTCGATACAGGTTAAATGGAAAATAAACTATAATGTATTTCGGCTATATAGTTCTTCCTAGACCTCACACATTAGGGAGCAACTGTTATCACTGGAAAATCAGACAAGCAAAAATGACATTATGAAATGTCAAGCAGAAGGATTTACAGGGCTGAGAAACATTAGAGGATCTGAAAATTTTTAAAAATCTCTAAGGTCAAGAGGCAAAAATCAAATTGCGCACCAAAGACACAAGAAAAATTCGCCTTGCGCACATTTTTCTTTGATAGGTGCATTGGTCTGCACGGCTTTCCCCCAAAAATATGCACGGTCCTAGGAGTGGCAGAAGTCACCATCCAGGACCACTTGACACACTTCATAAGATGATCCTCCACTTGAGACCGCCCAAGGACAGCCGCCTAGAGTCACCTTGGGACCTCAAGTGAGCACACAAAGGAATCAAGTGGGAGCACAAAGGAATCAACCCTCTCTCTTGGGTCACCATCCACAAGTGTACCAATAGAGGGAAGAAGGATTTGAATTTTCATATAAATTGCCATTATGAGAGGAACAAAATGGGAACACATTCCTATGCTAGCCAAATTTCCCATGATCAAACCAGCAGTGTGTAATCCATAGCAGTAGTAGAGTTATAGGATTCAGTTGTTGGCCACCCAACAACTTCAATCCCTTTGGAGAAGAGAGAGGCCTTGCGACATCAGATCAAGGGTAAAAAACTTCCTTGCACTGGGTCTTAGAACTCCATAGTTCTAAGGATCCTTTGGCAAGTGTGTAACATTTTATCTTTCTTACTAATAGTGGTCAATACGAGGGGATTTTATTCCACCCTTTGCATTATTGTCTCATTTGACTCATTTTGAGATTTTGTTTTTGTTTTAGTTTAATTGTGTTTCTTCTCCTTATATGTAGCATACTAAATTCCATAATTTAGTGTGTTTTATATGTATTTTCATGTATTCACCAACATGCTAACCATTTTTCTTTCCTATGACCATAGCTTGTAGTCTGCAACCATTCCTACCAAGCACCAGTGGTTTTGTACACTTGTGCACCAAAACCACCACTGCATTTGCGTATATTTAGGTGTGTTGACTTGATCTCTTACTTCATCTTCAAGTTGACATGAATAATGGAGGATCTGTTCTTGTCGTTGGAGGGATTTATATACTTATATACATTTTTCTTATCCTTAATAAGGGTTCTTCATACATGGCATCGAAGGCTTTGAGTTTTAATGATAAATATTGAGGCTCTCAATGGGAACCATCTAAATAAAATCTCTTACTCATGAAACCCATGAAGAAAGCATCACAAAAAAAAAAAAAAAAAAAAATAATCATTTTTTACAAAAATCACAGTTTCATGTCATTATGAAGACCAAACCTAGTTACGCTCTTCAACATTAATCACTTAAATAGATAAACTATTAAATTTTTTAGCTCCAAATCTGAGCTCAACCTACAAAAGAATAATTGTTCTCACTACTGACTGAGGACCTCAAGTCAAAACTTAGCCACTTTATGCCTCCATCATCCTCCTATTTACTTGTGAAAATATTAAGTAAATTGGCCCCTATTATTTAGGAATTTCCTCCAAATTCATTGCACAATTCCCAAGGATTGATCACTGATTGCATGCAATAATTGTACACTCAAGACTAGTCTAAAATTGATGTTACACTACCTTGGAATATCCACCACAGCTGGGGAACTTGGATTCTCTTCATGCATTAGCTATTTTTGGTTGATTTATTAGTTAATTAGATGATCACTTTGTTATATTTTTTTCATACTACCCAACTGACCTCCAACGAAATCTATCAACATTTAGAACTAGTTTAACTTAATACATTGTTGGAAATAACTGAACTGGATTGCTACAAATTAGCAATCACACATACATAACTCAACTCCAAGTCCTTAACTTGAATTTACTGAGATAACTAGGTGACAAAATACATTTCACCTTATTTAATTGCCTCCAATTTATCTGTTGATGTGGAAATTTTGAATTTTCTCAATTTGACGAAGGCAGACTTTCTTGCTACGCTTCTCAACAAGCAATAGAATATCTTTTTTGCAATACTCTTCCAGATATAATATAAATTCCATTTAGATCAATAGGATTTTATTTTTATTTTTTGTACCTCAAAATTTTAAGTGGGTTGAGTTACTTTATTGTTTGGGTTCGAAAATAGTTGTGCAAGGAGTTGAGCGGGATTGGATCATTGAGATGGATGTTGTTGAGGTTTTGGTTGTGGTGGAGGTGGATAGTATGGATAGCATTGAGTTTTATATCGAGGATATTGAGGAAATTATTGTTGATATTGTCGATTTTTTCCATGAGGTCCTTTCAAACCTTACTTCCAAGATTGGTTTTGGGATTGAGATGGCCAAGGTTTCCAATGAAAGGGTGTGTTCCAATTACCTTGATACTTTTGTGCATAACCTTGAAATTGTAAATTAGTATCTTGCATTATACTAGGTTGAATACGTTACCATGGTATCCTTAGAGCTACATAATAGATTTTATCTTGTGTTTGATTTGCTCCATTTTCCTCTCGGTAAACTTCCTTTAACCCTAGAATGATGAAAATTTTAGTAGCATTTGATTCTGCACAAGTAATACAAATTTCATCATTCTAGTTTTTCTTATTTTGATTTCTTAACATATATATTTGTTCACTTATATTGCTAAGAATTTATCTTTTAAATCTATCTAGAAAATTACCAATCTAAATATTGGTTTACTTAATATTTCCCTTCCTCTTGATATGTGCTTACATATACCACAAATTTATTTAAATGATATTTGGTATACATCCCCTCTACTCATTATATCAAGGAGATCAATACACTCATTTATTATTTTTCTATGTAAGATATATTTTAGTGTGTCAAATCCTAAATAATGCAATTCCTCCCTCTTAAAATTATACATAGATCTTTGTTGGAAATTTAGATCACTACTGAGAGGGGTGGTGAATCAGTAGCGATGGAACTTATAAAAAAATTCCAATTGATTAACCTTTAAACATTCACAATCTGAAACACATAAAAGGAGATCAGAGCATCATGTATAACACATAACCAAAGAAATAATTATACACATAAAGATACCAATGATTTCTAGTGGAAACCCTAAAGAGGAGAAAAACCACATGTTGTTTTTATGTTGCTTCTTCTTCTCTTATTATTATAAATAAAATAGTTTACATATTTCAACTGGAAACTACCCCTATGAATAGTATTTCTAGCCACCAGTATATAGGCGGTTTCTACTCACATGACTTTGTTGGGAACCATCTATTCGAATCCACCACTCCCAGTAAGCCTTGCCCAACCAACACTAGATGGAGATGCCACTCCCAATATATATATATATATATATATATATATATATATATATATATCTTACCACAACCAGCAAGGAGCCACCACCCCTATCTTTTTCAACCACTATTGAATGGATTCACCACATCCTCAAACTCTCATATCCATGCTTTCATTAATTTTCGAAATAGACTCCAAGGAGAACTTCACAGCTCAACAACAACACATCAATATTATGAAAAATATAAAATGTTTCAAAAACAAAACACTACCCATAAAAAATATTTTGATGAATGCACAAGAAGCTACCAAACACCAAAATTATTTACAACCATTCCTTACTTCATCACCTTGTTATCTAAATATAATGTTGGATGAGATATGCCTCTCCTACCTTCTACAAGATCTAATCTATCTTTGCAAGTCTTCAGAAAAATATGCATAGTCTATTCCACTTGCATACTTTTCTCTTTTCACACACTCACTCACTCAATAAATAACACAACCAACAATACCTCCTCAAGGAATTATCTAATGTATAATTTCTTGGAGTAATTAAGACAATAATTATCTAGTCCCCAACTCAACAACTCTTTATTCATACACTCATGAATTGGTCTGGAATTTTGAACATTTATCCTCCATAACATGATCCTCCATGATCTTAATTAAATTAGAGATGTTATAAAATTTTATCACCTTATATAAGACTTCCTCAAACTTCTTAACCAGTAATCAAATGAAAAAAAAAGGTATATGCCCCTAGAATCAACTGAGTTATGCACAAAATTCAGGAAACTTCACCTACAGAGTGTTACACAGGATTTTCCTTTAGGAAGTGAGTTATTAATGATCCTAATACACTAGGAACCTATGTTACCCTATGTTATAACACATTTTTTCTTCATGAGACCTGTGTTACCCCTTAAATCCCTCCTTTCTACCAACTTCTAAGCTCTAGGACCTTCAGAACTTATTCATCTACTTCTTCAAGAATCTCTTGAACTTGTAAATTCTCTACAAACCCATGACAATTCTTTGATAATCATGATAAAGCCTCCAAACATGTTCTCTAAAAGTATCAAGGCGTCAACATAAAAATCCACCTTGTTAGGTACTTGTGCATCCTCCTGTAGCTTTTCTGCCAAACACAAAGGATGAGATACAATCAAGGTTGAAATCAACATAAGAAAAATTGTTCTAAGTTCCTGTTGAAATCAATGTCGATACTACAATGCCAACATGTGCCCCCTTTGGCATTGATTTCAACCCCAACCCAATATCCATAACTCTAAGGCTATGATCTCCATACTCTCTCCATTTTCTCTCCCCCTTTTACATCAATGGAAAAGGGAAATACCAACATTGAATAACAATGCCAATAATGTGAGGGATGAGATAAGTACTCCCCATGTCATGCTCAACACCATTTTGATACAAGGTTGATATGAATAAATGAATGTAATATGTCTCTCTTGCAAGATAAGCATGTAAAACAATAAACTCAACTACCAACATGTCACTAGCCAATACCATGCATCCTCTCATGCTGAACATGCTCCCCTAAGCATGTAATGGAGTTGAAAACACACTATCTTTTCTATTGTAGAAACACTTCTTATTCTCTCGAACAAGCCTCCTTGTTAAGTGCAAGACACTACTCGTAATGGACTAGGACTCTGTTAGTATGAATTCTTCGTCGAAGTGTACGAAAAAGAACCACTTTAGCTACGCATAACTAATAGCCCTAACAACAATAGAGGCTGCCAAACATCTTCAGATCTGCGATTAGTAGTTAAAATGCTGCAACAAACATATCTATAAATGGAAAGACATTAAGCAGTAAAGTAAAGGGTTTGCTCCATGCATCCAACAGACAAGACAAGAACACGATTTTTGAATGAATTTTTATATTACAGGGCACCTGGGAGGAAACAAGAAGGTGTATCCAGATCTCCTCAATGTGATGGGTTCTTTGTAGTCCTCAGCACTTCAGATCTAAGCTTTCTCTCTCTTGTAGATGTAGAAAACCCAATGTAGAAGGTAGAGCTCAATGGGAGAAAAATGGTAGAAATGAGACCAAGTGTATAGATCCAGAGTGATCTAATATGCAACAAAAGGTGAAGAATGATGGGGAAAACCCTCCTATTTATAACAAAATATTGGGTCATTCTAGATCTTGGTGCATGATTAAAATAATGTTAATCAAATCTAGATCCACCTCTATGGAATAATTTATTATTATTTGTTGGAGGGAAAGGGTGTTTGACTTGGGTCAAATCCCTTGATTAGTGAAGAATAAATAAATAAATGATTTATTTATCTTTTTAAGGAAGTGGTTGGGATATAATCAAATAAATAATGATTTATTTAATTAATGGTGGTTGATTTGGTCATATTTAACAAGGAATATTATTTAAATAATTATTCCTAGAAAACAATAAGATAACTATGGGTTTATCTCATTAATTTCTTTGTTTTTGGGTTAAACATGACTGGGAATAATAATTAAATTATGGTTTAATTAATTATTCCTTTTGGGGTTTCCTATTTAACATAGTGAAAGCAATTTTACTTGGGGTAAAACTGGTCTTACATGGTGTACTTGGGTCCATCTAATGATGAAAGGTTAGATGACAAAAAAATGGTGTAACAGATTGCCCCCCAGCGTGCGAGTGTCAGGAGCAAATCGTATGACCGAAGTACGTTGTAAGAAGACAATCACTAGACAACAAAAAGGGTATGTCAGAGAGAGAAATATGAGGTAGATAGTGTGCTGAAGGACTAGACCCTGAGGAGACGAGACTCGCAGGTGCAACAAGTCTCTTTTATGAGAGGGTACCTGTGCTGAAGGCGGCGGGGGAGGCATACCTATGCCCGCCGTGACAAAGTACAAAAGAATAGTGTGTCCAGTAAACAAGGGACCGAACTATAGAGTACAGCTGGCATAATCAAGGGCCAGATAAAAATACAATGAAGAGTCTCACATACATGTTGTGCCTGGGATAACAGCCAGGACTAGTACAATATCATCTGAGTACATGAGATAAATACAACCCAAATGCCCCCTGTAAATGGGGAAGGGCTCACAAAATCTGACTGGTACATGCAAATCATATAGGTGCTGCAAGTGGCCAAGGCCAATCATCATCAAAATCTGGAGCGGCATCAAAGGCTGCAATGAAGAGGTCATCCGGGCATGTGGGGGGCTACCTGCAGGGCCACCCCCTCATGAGGGCTGAGACATCTCACACACGCCCGGGAATCATCAAGAGCTGCTGCTAGGTCACTGGACTGTCCAGTATACGAATCTCGATCATGCTGAAAGGAGTTGGAGAAGCAATCAAGTCAAAGGGAAGTGAGAGATCCCCCTGCCTGATCCGAGGCACCGAACAAAAGTGGAAGCTGGAACCAAGGTACACCGCCCTCTAGACCTTGCTTCTGGAATAAATGTGCCGATGTCGACAGAAGGAGGTCCGCCGTAGGTGAGGCAATGAGAGATCCTCAACTAAGGCACGAGAGAAAAACAATAGAGCGACGGACAGACTGACACTAATGATGATGGTGGAAATGGGAAGGATGGAGTGGCGAATGGACGACTTCCCTTGTTAGAGCATAAAGGGCATGAATGACATGGCAGCGACTGACACAATATCGAAAGGGACAAGGGACAGTGGGGCTGAAGGTCATGATATGCGACACAAGAGAGGAACCAAGCAAAAAATAATGGAGGGCTGTAGTGGGGTGTAAAAGGACGCAGGATAGACTCCATGAATGCAATGATGACTCAACTCGGATGCTCTAAACAAGGGCGACTTGATAGTGCTGCCACACAGTAAAGGCCCCAATGGGGAGCCATGGAAGCATGAGTACAAGGTGGGCACTCATGACGAAAATCGACACGAACATGGACGAGTAAGGGAGCGATATGGTGCCCCAAGTACAAGTGTCGTAGGTGAAGTGATCCTTCGTGGAAAAAATGTGTCCGGGCGAAGTGTCAAATCACGAAAAACTAATTAAAACCCATTTGAGAGCTCGGTGAGATCTAACCAGCGGTGCTGACGGTTCGTCAAACGGGGCTACGGTGTGGTCGCAGCAGTCGAAAGAAGAAACAGGGGTTCTCTTTTAATGAGGCAGTTTTCCCTCCAAAATCATTCATTTGCTATTGTTGCTTGCAGAATGTGGAGAGGAGAGAAGGCCGCAATCTTGGCGGCGAACGTAGCGGACAAACTCATCGTTGGATTTGCGAGATCCTCGCCTGGAGGTAAGAGGCCTAACCTTGCCTGCATTTTTGTGATTAGATTTGCGCTCAAGCGAGTCTAAGCTCCATGGTTACCCTCCCTCAACTTACGGGGTGCCGGTCGCACCTTTAAAGGGGAAAGCACCCAGGACGCAGGTTTTAGGGCAAAAAGTGCGACCTGGTCCAGAAAATGGCAGAAAACTGCGACCTGGGAGATGAGGGGGGTTTGGTGCTGTTTTATGGCTGGGAGTTGGGTTTTGGTGTGTGGTTATGGTTTTCCCGATCTGTACCCTGACGAAAATAATGTGTTTGTGCAGGTATGGCAGAGTTGCGGGTCAACTGGAGAGAGAGGGATCTGGGAACACTTCGGACAAAGATCCAGGCGGATCAGGGCGTTCGTCGTGTATTGGCCAGATTTGGGGTTCTCAAGTTTGTGGAGAACCCGTTGATGAGAGCAGGGGAACCATTACTGGCCCGGATTATCAGTTATTGGGATCCAGATCAGGAGATCTTTGTAGTGCAAGGGCACAGGATCGAACTGACGGTCCAGGATGTGTACTTCCTGACCGGCCTCCCACCATTGGGGATCGTGGGAGACACGCAGGCAGTGCTGCCACGGGGGCGGCATATCATGGAGTTCGTGGAACGCCATTGTCGACCGGGTCTTCAAGTCAAGGGGACTCGAATATCGGTCGGGGATCTAGAGAGGCTAGAAACCCGTGCAGTGGCCGCAGCTGTGCTGCGAATCCTGGGCAGCCAGGCGTTCCATCACATCACCGGTGGGCAGATGACGATAGTGGAGAGTGTGTTGGGTGGGACCTACTTTGGGTGGGCCCAAATGATGTTGGTATCGCTAAAGCGACAGTTGTCGCTATGCAGGCGGCAGGTGAATCATGATTGCTCATATGGGACTTTATTGTGCGCCTTCTTCTTTGAGAAGATCCCGACCTTGAGGCCTCGTGTGCGGCTTCCAGATGGGGGCCCGAGAGAGCCCAGGATGCGTCGTTGGGGACGACTACTCTGCAGAGGACGAGGAGGGGCGGTCGGGCGAGTGTTTCGACCGGAGTTTTTTGCCCATTGGGATCAGATGCCGTTGTACATAGACGACTACCCGTATAGTGGGATGAGCTATTGTGGGGATCCGGATCTGCCACTTCCGTCTGGTCGAGTCTGGGGGCCCGATGGTAAGTGAAAAATTGCTATTCTTATATGGGCATGTTAAAGTTTTTGAATAGTAAATAATGATACTGATTCAGGGACTTTTGGTATGCAGATATAGCACCGGTAAAACCGGCCGGATATATGGGACGACCGGCAGCGTCTGGAGCTACGGGTCCGAGTGGATCGAGAGCGGCGCAAAATGATGGTGCAGCCGCCCTACTGGAGGACATCCGCCGTAGATGTGAGCAGCTGTTGACCGGAGTATCAGAGCGCGGGTGGCAGGATTTAGACGACCGGTACATAGAGCCATGTGTTGGTCTCCCCTCGGAGTGGCGAGGTATCATGCGGCGCATGGCGATGGCTGGTCAAGCTATGCGTGATCTACATGCTGCAGGGGCAGAGCCATTGGCCTGGGAGCCTCCAGATAGTGATTAGGGGCATATGGTGCCCCCTCTGATGTATGTAGGGGCAGGTGGTGCCCCCTATAGTGTATGGAGGGGCATATGGTGCCCCCAGTTGTTTTTTTGGATTTTTTTTGTAACATGTTGTGGGCATGTCGTATGTATATGTATGGAGGGGCATATGGTGCCCCCAGTTTTTGGAACATGCTATGGGCATGTCGTATGTATCAGAGTAGATGGACTCATCAATATATGGTTTGCGACACATATTATGGATATGTATCGTCTTTTGATGGTTGATTTAATGTTATTGTCTTGTATGAATTATGTGTGATAAATGCCAATCTAGAACATGGTTTGCAATACTATCTACGTAGTGATTCTGGTCTCTGGGTACATGGTTGAAAGTTATGGTTTCAAACGCACGCATTAAGACTTTCACTCGTAAATAGCGTCTAAACAGCACAGGGTTATGCACACGATACACACCATTTAGTTGCATTACAAGAAGCAGGGAATCCAAACGAACGTGCAGATGGCGGATGCGATGCAAGAGGGCATCAGCTAATAGGCCACGCACTGCATCATATTCGGCCTGATTGTTGGTGGCAGAACCAATGCATACCCCGTTAGATAGAACGAGGTCATGCAAGGGGGTGAAGATGGCCCACCCTGCCGAGGCAAGATTTCTGGAGTAGCGACTTGCACCATCGGCGTAACCGATAAAGGGTGTGGACGGGGGGTCTTGCAAAATGGTGTGACAAGACAATAAATGAGGGGATGAAAGGAAATGACGGCAGCGTGAGGGTACAGAAGTCATCGAGCGGTAATGGCAGGAGGAAGGGGCAGGATGATCAAGACTCAAACAAGGTGGTGTATGAGAGCTATCGGAAACATGGCGAGGACTCGGGCTGCGGAGGTCAACAGAGACACAAGTGGAGTGATCTCGAGTATCAAGGGACACAACAGGGGAGGCTGCGGGCGGGCTAGGCTCCGAGTGGCGTGCAGAAGAGGATAGGTAAAGAATGGTGACTGTAGACTCCGTCATCTGAACATCAGGGGGGGGGATGTGGATGGGAGCGGGGGGATCCTCAGGCTGGCCTGAAGCATACTGCGCGAGAATGGGAGAGGCGGATTGATTTTGTTCAACCTCATACTCGCGGATCACCTCAAGGGAGGCACGGTAATGCGTCAGGTGAGGACAATAATGGGAGTAGTGGCCATGGACCCCACACAAAGCACAGGGCTTGTTGGTGCGGAGAGTCTTGGGGTTCTTGGGGACGGTCGAAGAAGGAGTGGGAGTTTCAGGGACCGTAGTGTCGGGGAACGCGACGTTTACCATGGGTCGTATATGAGGTAACTCGGGACAAGCATGGGTGGCATGACCAATGACATCACATAAGGCACAAGGCTTCGCAGGCGGAGAAGGAGCCGGGTTGGTCGTGGTGGTTTGGTCTTTGGTTGCCCCTTTGCGGGCTTTGCCTTTCTTCCCGGGAGCCGTCACAACAGGAGAAGGGTCCTGTGGAGGTGCTGGGGGCACAGTGGCTATGGAGGAAGCGAGGGGGACCGGTTGAACCGGTGTCAAATCCATGTAAGGTTTGGGGTGACCAGGGGGGGTGGCGGCTGGGGGATCAAGGTACCAAACCGGGATGCCCAAGGTCAAGTTAGGGAGGGAGAGGGTGGCCATGACGGGGACAGAATATACTCCGGGAGGGGGAGCTAGGAAAGGGATCTGCCCAGCAGGGAAATGACCAGGAGGGACAGCTCCAAGATGGTTAAGGCCAGGGGGAACTGATCCGGGAGGATAAAGGGGTTCAGGGATACTAGCTGTAGGGGAAGGGCCAGAAGGAGGAGGTCCGGCTGGCTGAGATGAATGGCTAGGAGTGGGTTGCGGAGGGCGGGGGGGAGGTTGTTGACTAGCCGAGGCAGGCCGCTTATGGGCAGCCTGAGACGATTGCATCATGCAAACATTTGACAAGCTGGGATCAGTGACCGAAGGAGGGGGAAGATGAGGGAAAGTACCAAGCAAGGTGGAATCTTTGTAGACGCCGGGGGAGACACTGGTCAGAGAATCGACGGTTTTCTTGTTGGCTACAGAAGAGATGGTCGTCTCGGAGGAGGTCTGAGACGACGGCTCATGATAAGATAGCTGGTCAATAGTGACTATCTTCCCATTGTGTGGGAAAGACATCTTGCGGAAAACCGCGGATGGGACAGCAGACATGGCGTAGGTGTAGCTTCGCCCCAATAGAATGTTTTAGTCTAGAGGGGCATCAATGACTTCGACGTCAACGCAAACAGTCTTACCGGCGAGGGTGATGGGACAGTTACGAAACAGGCCAATAGGCTGGGAGGCATGACCGTCCCACGCTCGAAGGGTGATCGTGGAAGGGGCCAGCTCAGGGGATCCGAGTTGCTTCCAAACCGAAGCGGACATCACGCAGGTGGATGCCCCCTCATCAATTATACACCGGGATACATTGGCGTTCCGGATTTTGACTGGGATTTGGAAGGCGACGGAAGGAGGAAGAGGAGGATGGTCCGATTGAGTGGCGTCAAAAACAATCATTTGGTCATCAGCAGGATCAACAGCGCCCACGGAAGATAGTAGAGCCTTCTTTTGAGAAGGGCACGACTGGAGGAGTTCCAGTGTGGAAATGGCAGCAGGGGATTGCGCCAAATCATCTACTATACTATACGATTGAGCGGCTCGACCGGAAGCAGCATTTCGGCGTAATGGGCCCTTTGGAATCTTCGGATGAACCTCAACTTTGGGCTGAGGGATGTGTAAGGGGCCACTGGATGTCGAAAGAGGCTCTGTAGAACCTGAAGATGGAGGCTCGGGAGCAGACTGAGCAGGAGGCTTGGGGTACTGACGAGACCGAGTTTGAAGGTGAAGGTCGACGAAGGGGAAGGATCTGAGTGCATCAAGGCTAGGATCCGGTAACCGAGGAACCGTAAATGGATGAGGGCACAAGCATGGTCATGGAAGTTTGGGTGGTAGCCACAAATCCCTCGCCGAGGGAAAGGATCAAGAACACACCAAGTCAAAAGAGGGTGGCCATGAATAGGAGAGCATGAGGGGAGGCGTGTTGTCCGGCGCAATGGCTTCGGGAGACTTACATCCGGCGCATCCGGGGTAAGAGAGAACGGAGGGTGACCGAGGCACGCGCAACACAACAGGCTGTTTGTGCGGGCTGCCTGTCCGGCTTGGGCGGCAGGCCCTGTTGCTGGTTGCTAGTGTTAGGGTCCACACCAGAATTGGGTCCTCGGTTACCAGGGGCAGATTGGTTCTGGTTGCCTCTCCGCCTTCTTTGAGAAGAAGGGGGATTAGTCGCGCCCTGCTGTGCAAATACTTGCCCTGGAGGGGGTTGTAAGTGCTGTTGCGGGTTGTGAGGAGGCAAGGAGGCGGAAGCGCATATGCTGGAGGAGCTGGCGCACCAGGCTGCGAATAAAGGTAAGGGTTGGGTTGGGCAACATTGAGGTAAGCAGGAGGTTGAGCAAAAGGAGGATGCATGCCGTATCCTGGATACATGTTGCCAGGAGGGGGAAGAGTGCTGGAGGTGCTGGCCCCTCCCCGATGGAGACCATAGCCCATAGCAGGTTGACCATACGGATGGGAAAGGGCTCCAATGATACCGTCGGCGGAATGAGATGCCCTGGGGAGTTTGGCGCTGCCGGGCCTGGGGAGGTTAGGAAGAACGGTATAAACATAGCCAGACTGAGAATAGATCAGGCCATATTTCAAGGCTATTTGGAGGGCGGTTTTTTCGTATCAGGAAAGGAGAGGCACATTTGCCATGAGATTTTGGGATTGGTGCCAAAGGAACCAGCCCATGTAAACCCGATCTTCAAAGGGAGGGGCTCGACATAAGCTCCGTCTTCGTCGCCATTCCTGAACATGGGCAGAAAGGCGTGTGGAAGAGGATTGCTTAAATGAAGTCAAGAGCTCCGTACCAGTGTCGTATCGGAGAGGGAGCTGGAAGTACGACAAGAAGGCTTGGGCAAGAGTCTCGAACGTGGTATGGGAGGAAGTGGCATGTTCGACATACCATTTAGAAGCTTCGCCGGTAAGCGTGCGTTGGAACAAACGAAGACGGATGGAGTCATCGGTAATGGAATTTGAGGAACACCACATGTGGAAAGACCGGACGTGATTGGTTGGATCTTCTCCATTAAGGCCTTCGAACTTAGGGATATCAGAGGGCAACTTGGTGGGCATAGCGGGCCAGGTAGTATTGTGGTGTATGGGGTCATTAATCAACTGATGGAAATCGGGGAGGCTGAGGCCTGCAATGTACGGCAGCACAGGGGTGGCCGGAGTGGTGGTTGCGACGGTTCCGCTAGAAGTAGGGTCGGCATTGGGGCCGGGAGAACTGCTAGCATTAGGCCCTGATCCAGACATGGTGAAGGTAACAGGGGGAGAACCAGAAGGAGAAGGGGGACCCGATGAATCAGGGGAGGAGTCGGAGTGCGGACTCGAAGGTGGACTGGCTCGACGACGGCGGTGCGGAGCAGGTCGATCAACCGGAAACTGAGGGTGAAGGCCACGAAGTCTCCGGGAAAGGCGCCTTGGGGGCGCAATGATGACAGGAAGAAGGAAACCGACAAGGGCAGAAAGGGACAAAATCAAGAAAGGTCAAGGGCAGATAAGGTGCAGTGACAATTGATTTTAGAGTCTTTGCCAGGCGGTGTTAACCAGGCGCTTCTTCACTTAGGGTCAGTGTGTGGCGTGCGTTAATTTTAATTTTTAAACCCTTTCCGTTGTTGAGAGCAAGAAAAGTGTGCTGCGTAGCTGAAAATAAACTCTGATCTGAGTTCAGGTTGCAGAAAGCAGTGTTGAGGTGCAAAGACTGAGGTTAAGTCAGGTTTAGGGCCAAAAAGAATTTCCTTATCCGGGTTGTTCCCATGCGCATTGCAAGTTGTCGTCTCGCCATGCTGGGTGTCGCTTACCTGCGCAATAGGGCCAGAAACACACGGAAGTTAGAAATTTTAGGTTTTTAGGGTTTTATGTGAGAAAAATGACATGAAAAGAGGAAAACTAAGCAGCTGAAAAGAAGCCCTAGGGCCTGAAGTAGCTGGATATGCAGGAATATGAAAAACGACAGCGGTCGTAATTTAAAACCCGTGTGGAGTCGCCATTTGTTAGTATGAATTCTTCGTCGAAGTGTACGAAAAAGAACCATTTTAGCTACGCATAACTAATAGCCCTAACAACAATAGAGGCTGCCAAACATCTTTAGATCTGCGATTAGTAATTAAAATGCTGCAACAAACAGATCTATAAATGGAAAGACATTAAGCAGTAAAGTAAAGAGTTTGCTCCATGCTTCCAACAGACAAGACAAGAACACGATTTTTGAATGAATTTTTATATTACAGGGCACCTGGGAGGGAACAAGAAGGTGTATCCAGATCTCCTCAATGGGATGGGTTCTTTGTAGTCCTCAGCACTTCAGATCTAAGCTTTCTCTCTCTTGTAGATGTAGAAAACCCAATGCAGAAAGTAGAGCTCAATGGGAGCAAATGGTAGAAATGAGACCAAGTGTATAGATCCAGAGTGATCTAGTAGGCAACAAAAGGTGAAGAATGATGGGGAAAACCCTCCTATTTATAACAAAATATTGGGTCATTCTAGATCTTTGTGCATGATTAAAATAATGTTAATCAAATCTAGATCCACCTCTATGGAATATTTTATTATTATTTGTTGGAGGGAAAGGGTGTTTGACTTGGGTCAAATCCCTCGATTAGTGAAGAATAAATAAATAAATGATTTATTTATCTTTTTAAGGAAGTGGTTGGGATATAATCAAATAAATAATGATTTATTTAATTAATGGTGGTTGATTTTGTCATATTTAACAAGGAATATTATTTAAATAATTATTCCTAGAAAATAATAAGATAACTATGGGTTTATCTCATTAATTTCTTTGTTTTTGGGTTAAACATGACCGGGAATAATAATTAAATTATGGTTTAATTAATTATTCCTTTTGGGGTTTCCTAATTAACATAGTGAAAGCAGTTTTACTTGGGGTAAAACTGGTCTTACGTGGTGTACTTGGGTCCATCTAATGATGAAAGGTTAGATGACCAAAAAATGGTGTAACAGACTCCAACCGACTTTGAAAAATGATATACAATGAAGTTTCATGCAAATTCAAGGCTTCATGGAGAAAATATATGGTTGTGATAAGTACATAACTATGACATATGCCTCCTCTATAAGCATACCTAGCACCAAAATATGACTCTATGGACCCAAGTTTACATTATTTATCCAATTCAACAATACTACATTAGTGATATACAAAATAACACATAAATTTGATACCTAATAGCCCATACATAGCTAAATTTGATCAATTTTACAATGTATTCTAGACATCATGTGTCTCTCCATGATCAACGAACCAAAATATGAGACAATGATGATACATGGCTTTTACAACTGCACACAATTTGCTCTCCTCTATTATTCACAATATAATGATATAACATTTATGCATGGAATTAATGAGAAATAATATGTGCTCTATGCAGCAACAATAATGGGAGTACAATGCATACCATGGCTACTCTCAACTCTTCATCCATAATCAAGGATTTCAAAAGTGTTAGGGTGATATAAATTATAGTGATTAATTGATGATTATCTGGTTTTTATTACATGGGATATTGTAAATAATGTTAGTGTCAGTCTATACAGCTTATCACTAGTGATAAAATGGGCTCTTATCATGTCTTGTTATGGTTTCATAGTCAAATTTTTGTCATTTCATTAGGTATTCAAATAAAAATTTGGTCACTGGATATTAGGTCTAGGAATATTTCCACTCCTTCCAAAACTTTTCACATGTTGGTCCTTGTCATCACTCAGCTTAGTGTATCACCATTCAAAGATAATCATCATCATTCCAGTCATCAACATCATGATTTCATGCACTTCATTGTCTCCATTAAGTCATTAGGGTTTCAAGGTCACCAAATCTGTCATTTCATGCATAAAATCCGGAAATTGGAGTGGTAATAGGCAAGTTTGTTCAATAAAGTTTTATTTCAAAATGTAATTTATTGTTTCTTTTTTACTTTATGGTTCACGAATCCAATGTTCCTGCACACATATGTACCCGCTACGTCCATGGGAAAATCTCGGCAAACCCTCCCGAGGGGATCTAACCGTCGGCCTTACACGAGAGGCCTAACCCCAAGGGTTTTAAAGAGATTTGATCATGTGACCTCCCAACCGGAAATGCACTTGGTAGTGAGGACTCGACCAATTGAGCTAACTCTTGGGGCTGTAATTTATTGTTTCTATTATGTAATAACTTCCTAAGTCCTAAAGTTGCAATTAAAGGTTATAAGGCTACAAGGTTATAAAAATAAAGTGAGATTCAGGAGGTGGGCCATCCTACCTCATTAATTAAATGACTCCAAATAAAACTATAAAATACAAAAGGGAAACTCATTTGCACTCTTCTATCCTCCTATTATCAAGCTCCCCTCTCCCATTGGCAAGAAAAATCAGTTTTTTCCCCCACTGAAAAAAACTTGAGGGCACTGCGCACAAAGACACTACGTTGTGCATCTGAGAAGGGCATTGCACCGAGAGACACTGTGTTGTGCATAGAGAGACTACGTTGCACATCTGGTACAGTTTTGTAGAAGTGGTATTTAGCTACCAAATTGGTTTTTCAAAGCTTCTCTTCAGTCATTACAACCTCCAGCTTCTACCAGAAGTAATTCAAAGCATTCCATATCCTCCCTTGCACTATTTACCAAGAAATTACGTCAAAAACTTATTTTCCTAGGGTTTGTTTAAATTTCATGGTTTTAGTTTCCAAATGATGAATTTATTTTCAAAACCCTGGTTTTCTTTTCCCTACACCTCTATTTTCAGTTGATAGACTACCTCTATACACTACACAACCTCATCCCTTCATTTCTATCATTTTCCCTATAAACATAGTCTACCCTATGTCCTTCTAGGGTAGGAATGTGTTTTTCTCTTTACCACCCCCTCCCCTCATTCATTTCTAAAATTTCCATTTTCCCCTACTCACTAACATCACTCCTTACCCTCCTAATTTTTCTCAAAAATTTAAGAACTCCCAAACCTATCTTATCACCTCCTTCACTCATAGCTGCAAATTTCACTATTTTGCTTACTTTCCACCTAGGGTTTGAAAGTATGGAAGTTGACTCATCACCATCAGAGAAAATGAAGTATAAAAAAGGGGGGAAAATATTGAGGTTTGGGCCCTCCAATTACAATGAAATCACTTCCTCTCCATTTATCAATAAGTGCTTTGAAGATGTGAAATGTTTAGGGTTTTTTCAAAGGGTGCAGGAAGTGGGTTATCATGAGCGGCTCACATATATTTTTTCCACCACTTTGAAAGGAGAAAAGGCTACTATTGCAGGTATTGATTTCATATTTTCAGTAGATGTCATATCTCATGCTACAGGAATACCAAATTGTTATCACTCATAATTTTGTGAGTCATTACTTGACATGGAAATATATTTCACTCCTAAAAAGCATAAGGTCTCCTTAAACCTTTTTGGAAATTTCAATTTTTCATTTTTAACCTATCCTAAGTTTCAATACCACGCTCATTTCAACTCATAACCAGCTCCATATAGGTCACATCATGTCCCATCAGTAATCATTTTCTGACATATTCCATTTCCAAATATTTTGAATTCGAAAAGGTCACTTTAGCCAATATTTCTTGTTTTAATAGCGAATTCAGTGTAAAATAGGCAGAAACACTATGAAACTAGCTAATAAGTTTGTAGCAAATATGAAGCATTTCTCTGTTTTTTAACTTTGAGAAGTCAACTTCAAGGGAAGTTTCTAAGCAGACAGAGAATTATTTTAAGAAACTGAGAGAGGTTATTTTCAAGCACATATCAAATAACAATAACCTCTTTTACTCTTCTCAAAGGTGCTACAAATTAGGAGATACAGGGATGTATTTCAGCCCTATTTTTAGAATGCAGAATTTTCCTGTTTTATACAAAGTTTTTAGAATCTAGATTCTGGACAGTTGGAGATGTGTTTAAAAAAAAAGAGATAGTTTTTTCTTCAAGACATACTGACCTACAAAAACCTCCTTCAGTTTTGCAAAATATATCAAGGATAGGGAGATAAGAGCTAATCTCTGAACCCTATGTTTTCAGAAAAAACAGAGTCATTTTAGTGATGAATAAACTTGCTAAAGGTGAAAATGATGTTTTTTGAAGAGGGTAAGAGGAAATTTGCATGATCATATTTCATTATATCACTTTTTAGACTAACAGATGAAATTTGGAAGAAAATGGAAGATTCTTGAATTTTCTTCATTATCAGGTAATTTCGTAGCGTGCTTCAGGCTTGAAGGCCAAAAATCGCTATGAAAACTCCTATAGGTGCTTTTTTGCTTTAAAATCCAGTTTTTGCATGATTTATGGGGGGAGATTGATGGTTTCAAGGTGTCATTACATGATTAAGGTGTTAGATCAGAAAAGAAGTCAAGAAGATTGATGGAAAATCCTTTTTCCTCACGCTACTAAAACACGCTACGAAGATTTCTGAACATGATTGTTTTAGTAGTCAACTTCAAGTTTGATTTCAGACCAAATGAAAAAGAATTTTGGAAATATGAAAGATTTTTTTCTTCACCACATGTCCATATACAAAAAACTCTCTCAGTTTCTGCAACGCCATTAGGGTTTGTAAATTATACACTCATCCTTGAAGCCTATTTTTCATAATTTTCACTAACCAGATTTGTGAAAAAATTGTAAAAATTCGACTTGGAGGAGGTCCAGCTCGGCATCCACGTGGCATAATGACACATCAGCACTCTAGTACACTCATAAAATTAGTTGGTTGCAGTTGATAAGGGTTATTAACTTTATTTTTTGAACTATTAATTAAAGAAGAGTCCTTTTTGTATTCAAACTCTGCAAAACAGAAATATCCTAGGAAGTCTCCAAGTCATGGAATCATGTTTGAAATAGGTCTATGAGGTGGTAATTCAAGGGGAGTAAGGTGGCATATCATTTGTATGAGTCCTCACTCTATAAAGGAGAGATTTTTAGAGTTATAAAATGTTGGGAGATGTTATGAAGGAACTACTCTTGTAATCTTTGTCTATCAGTAATATATAGTTGCAGTAGCTTATTTCAGACCTGAGATTCTTCTATGTGTTCTTATGTATGTTTCTTCTATCAGAATTTTACTTTCTCTCTAGTTTTGTATTTTTATGATCACTTGGAATACATTATTACATGCTCCAACTTCCATCTATACACCTAGTTTGTTGGTTTGTCATGTTTTATTAGTTTTCTTATGTATAATCACTTGGAATTCATGGTGACATGCTCCAAATTCATGTATGCATATATCTTGTTGTTATATCCTTCATGTGTGGTTTTATAAGAACACAATTGCCTCATCTTCCATGAGATAAGTTTACTTGTGACCTAGTTTTCATATCTACTCCATAAGCCCAATGGTAGTAAACCTAACACATCTTTCACCTACGCAAAAACACATTCAATCCAATGTGGAGTTAGTTATCTCTTTTCAAGATTACTCATTGAATATCCTTTATGTTTTGAGAGAGCCCTCTTAGACTGGAGAGGAAAATTTCCAATTGTAAGTGATTTGAAAGAGTTACTCCGATTTGACCATTGAGGCAATCCAACAAGACTCAATTTGGTGATAAAATTTTGGCGTCGTTGCTCGGGAGCGAAGGTGTAAATTTTCCCTGGGAAGAATGAAAAAATTTCAGTTTTAAGGTCTGAAGAGAAACAGACACTTGACACAAATTGGTTGTATTTCTGCTCTGGCAACTTCACACATCAAATAATCAATTGGAAGGTGACTCCATGGCTTGAGGATCAGTAGCTTGATGAAGTTCCAAGATGAGTTCCATTGCAAGAATAAATGCTAGGTATGCCCCTATGAATCAATCTCACATCCCTGGTTTTCCAAATCCTATGCCAAAGGTTGATTGGTTAACTGATCTTCTTATATTTAAATATTAAAATAAATACAATGCTTCTCTTCATTTGGTTAGATTCCATATGCATGTACACAAACTTAAGGTTCAGTTCACTGAGGATTTTCTCATGAAGATGTTTATGGTCACTTTAAGGGAAAATCATGGTCTTGGTATGAAATCCTGCCAAATGGTTCATTATATTCTCTTGCTGATTTCCATGTTTCATTTTATGAGATGCATGAAGAATTTAATTCTTCCTCATTGCTAGTCAAATATTTTTGTAAACATTATGTGAGTTTTATTGAATATTTGGATAATTTTTATGAAGATGATGAGTTCATGGATGAGGAAATTTTAGAGGCCCTTCATGACAATCCCTTTCATCACCAAGAAGAAAGGATAGCCTCTCTCTTGGATGAAAATGAAACCCATCAGGAGTTTATTTATTAAAATCATGTTAGATGAAAAGTTGCAGCAGACTTGTCAGTCTTTTGATCATCAGGAATATGAGAATCATTTCAAACAACAAGAGGAAATATTGGAAGATAATTTCTATAATCCTCAGGTAAAGGAAGAAGTTTATTCTTCATGTCATTCCTTGCATCAGCTTACATCAAATGAAGAAAATTTTGAAAAGCAAACTTTAGACAGTCAGATGGGTATTCTTGTTGAATCATATTAAGAGTTACCTTTAGAATTTTTTGTGGTACATGCTGAGGCAGTTCCTTGTGAAAGTGTCCAAGAGTGCTCTAAGTATTTTTTCCTCTCAAATGAAAATAATGATCAACAGATTTTTTGTTTTTTATTTGAGAAAGGTCACAAGGTTTATAATGAATAATATAAACAAGGAACACCATCAAAGGATCATCTTTACTCACACTTTCTTGTTGATCAACAAGAATTATTCGTGCATACTCTCAAATATCATTTTGCGGCCCTGCTAGAATCTTCTGTAGGAATGAATTTCAATATGATATTCATTTATGTATACAAATTCAGATGGTGGAACAACTTTTCATCTCTTAAGAATGGTTTTATGATCAGAGAAGTGGAATGTCCATTCCAATCCGTACTCAACTTCTTGATTGGCTTCATTGTAAGTGTGAGATCACTTGATTCGGTTTTTATGATGAGGAAGTAGAGTAGGATCATTTTTATATAAATAAGCTTGAAGATCAAGCATTTTGTCAGTTTCAGTTTTAAATTCAGCATGTGTACTTTTAGTTCTTTAGCAGCTATTGGTTTTTCAGTGCCAAGGTTATGGGTCAGAGCAGGTTTCTAGTATTCATTTTGAAGATGGGTGCAATCTAATGGAGGTGGCACTGGAACTACTAGTTATTTGGTGTACCACAGGGGCACACCATCCCAAGTGGAGCCATTGTTATCACTCATAATTTTGTGAGTCATTACTTAATATGGTAATACAGTTCACTCCTCAAAATGGTAAGGTCTCCTTAAACCTTTTTCAAGTTGGCATGGGAAATTTCATTTTTTCATATTTAACCTATCCTAAGTTTCAAGACCACCCTCATTTCATCTCAAAACCACCTCCATATAGGTCAAATCATGTCCCATCAGTCATCATTTGCTAACATATTCCATTTCCCAAGATTTTTAATTTGAAAAGGTAAATTTAGCCAAGGTTTCTTGTTTTCGTAGCGAATTCGGTGTAAAATAGGCAGAAAACGCTACAAAACTGGCTAATAATTTTGTAGCAAATATGAAGCATTTCTCTATTTTCTGACTTTGAGCAGTTAACTTCAAGGGCAGTTTCTGGGCAGAAAGAGAAGTATTTTAAGAAACTGATAGAGGTTATTTTCAAGAACATATCAAATAACAATAATGTCTTTCACGTTTCTCAAAGGTGCTACAAATTGGGAGATACAGGGATGTCTTTCAACCCTATTTTCATAATGCAGAATTTTTATGTTTTATACATATTTGTTGAATGTCGATTCTGGACAGCTGGATATGTGTTTCAAAAAACAAAGAGAGGTTTTTCTTCAATACATATTGACCTACAAAAAAACCCTTCATTTTTGCAATATCTATCAAGGATAGGGAGATAAGAGCCAATCTCTAAACCCTATGTTTTTCAGAAAAAACAGAGTCATTTTAGTGATGAATAAACTTGCTAAAGGTGAAAATGATGCTTTTTGAAGAGGGTAAGAGGAAATTAGCATGATAATATTTAATTATATCACTTTTGAGAACTGCATATGAAATTTGGAAGAATAAGGAAGATTTTAGATTTTTCTTCATTATCAGGTAGTTTCGTAGCGTGCTCCAGGCTTGAAGGCCAAAAAACGCTACGAAAATTCTTGTAGGTTCTTTTTTGCTTTAAAATCCAGTTTTGGCATGATTTATGGGGGGATATTTATGGTTGTAAGGTTTCATGATATGATGAAGGTGTTAGAACAACAAAGAAGTCAAGAATATTGATGGAAAAGCCTTTTTCCCCACGCTACTAAAACACGCTGCGAAAATTTCTAAACATAACTGTTTTAGTAGTCAACTTAAAGTTTGATTTCAGACCAAATGAAAAATTATTTTATAAATTTGAAAGCGTTTTTTCTTCAACACAATTTCGTATACAAAAACCTCTCTCAGTTTCTACAACGCCATCAGGGTTTGGAAATTATACACTCATCTTTGAAGCCTATTTTTCAAAATTTTCACTAACCAGATTTATGAAAAATTTGTAAAAAATCCACTTGGAGGAGTTCCAACTCAACATCCACGTGGAATAATGACACGTCAGCACTCTATTACACTCATAAAATCAGTTGGTTGTAATTTATAAGGGTTATTAAATTTATTTGTTGAACTATTAATGAAAGAAGAGTCCTTTTTGTATTCAAACTCTGCAAAACAGAAATATCCCTAGGAAGTCTACAAGTGATGGAATCATGTTTGAAATAGGTCTCTAAGGTGGGAATGTGATGGGAGTAAGGTGGCATATCATTTATATGAGTCCTCACTCTATAAAGGAGAGAGTTTTAGAGTTAGAAAAGGTTGGGAGATGTTATGAAGGCACTACTCTTGTAATCTTTGTCTATCAGTAATATACAGTTGCAACAGCTTATTTCAAACCTGATATTCTTCTATGTGTTCTTATGTATGTTTCTTATATCAGCCTTTTACTTTCTCTCTATTTTTCTAGTTGTATGATCACTTGGAATTCATGATTACATGCTCCAACTTCCACTTATACACCTAGTCTGATGTTTTGTCATGTTTTATTAGTTTGCTTATGTATAATCACTTGGAATTCATGGTGACATGCTCCAACTTCATGTATGCATATAGATTGTTGTTATATCCTTCATGTATGGTTTTATAAGAACACAATTGCCTCATTTTCCATGAGATAATTTTACTTGTGACCTAGTTTTCATATCGACTCCATAAGCCCAATGGTAGTAAACCTAACGCAACTTTCACCTACACAAAAACACATTCAATCCAATGCAGATTTAGTCATCTATTTTCAATATTACTCATTGAATATCCTTTATATTTTGAGAGAGCCCTCTTAAACTGGAGAGGATAATTTCCAGTTGTAAATGGTTTGAAAGAGTTACTCCAAGTTGACCATTGAAGCATCCCAACAGGACTCAATTTGGTGATAACACAAATCATGGTGAGAATTGGTTCAAAGGCATGAACCTAGACCTTGAAGAATACAAGCCCTACTTAAATCACAGTACAAAGGATCTCATTCACGTGTTTTACCATTTATATATTTTCTGGAGAGATATGCACCATTAATGAAGGTTTTCATGAAGTTCTTTACATTCAAGGGCAGATTTTCAAGGATATATCAATACCACATGAGACTACTCATGCACTTCACAGTTTTTAAATCTCTCAATTTGTGAAATTCCTTGTATAGGAGCATGATTAAAATTTCTAAAAGGGTACAAGTCAAAGGAAGAGAGAATTATCATATCCTTTTTCATCATATTTTGGTAAAGTTTACAATTCTCCATTAGCGAGCAGAAAATAATATGACATGGGATTCCTTCATTGAGGCAGCTTTGCAAATGCCCATAATTACTACACCAATCCAGAAGCAAACCATGTCACCTACCATGCAGGAGGTGGGTTCATCAAACAGGGTGGAAGCTCAATCACCCAAAGAATCAATGACAAAGAAACCTAGGGATGATATCACTTCAGACATATCAAAGAGGCATAAGGCTTGTTTTTTCTCCTCAAATTGAGGAAGGGGCCAAGCCCACATCAGTAGAGCAGGGAACACCATTACAGCATGAGACATCTATGCATGATTAGGAAGATGATTTTGACATACTAGGCTTGGAGGCTAGTTATGAGCATGAAAACCTAGAGAATATTATCAAATACAAATATGCCCATATCAAATATCTCCAAGACAACTTGGCAAGGGAAAATTTCATCATTTCCTTCCTAGAGCAAGAAAACCATCAACTGAAGGCAAAACAATTGTCTTTGGAGGAAAGTTAGTTTGAGGCAAGCATGCATGATGTGAAAGGAAAATAAGTAGCTGACACAAAATATTCTCATGATCATGATGAACAGGTAAGAAGGAAGAGGCCCAGGACAATCGGTCTCAAAAGAGCATTGTAGAAGGAAAGAGATCAAAACCCACCAGATGAAGAGTTGAGTTTTGAAGAAAGGATAGCCAATGAAATCAATGAAAACATGGAGTTTTGACTTGAGATATTTAACATTCACTTGGATAAATTCCTTGACAAGGCTAACAGGGATAACAAGATACATAAACACATGGCTGATCATTACTATCCAAGAAATCAAATTTGTAATGCAAAGGTCAAAAAGTTAAAGGCAAAATTATAGGAAACCCTAATTAGTAAAAAGGAGAAAGGTAAGTTGGACCTAATTGTTGATGCATGCATGATAGCATAACACACCTTATTTGGCATCTGTGGACCAATTTAGAGAAAATTCTGAGCAATTTTTGCATTTTTGGGAAATTCAACAATTTTGACTAGGTCCATAAGCGCAACGAATGCACGTTGCGCTTATTCCCTAGGCCTTCAAATAGAAAAAATTATACGTTTTTGGAAATATGGTGGCCTCCTCTCAAAACCCATTTGCTCATTTTTCTGGTCCATGGCACAAATTTTGAGAAAAAACCAAAAAAGGGGTCAAACAACAGCACTTTGCCTCTCTTTTTCACTTTCATTGTGCACCTAGAGACACCTTGGAAGAACGGCCATATGTCAGCTTAGAAAGAGTCGTTTTTCATGCTTAAATGCTCTACCGACAATTACACTCTCCTAAACTTCCATAACAGGTCTTATATTTTGATTTGGATGTAATAAAAACACCCAAAAATAACCTCCAAGAGCTCGTTGCACATCTGCAAATTACTGATAATTTTCATGAAATTTCACTGTGTAAATTTTGGAAATTCTCAGTTTGACTTTGGTAAAATTCAATAGGTTAAAGTAAATGAATGTAAGGGGTCAAATTAAATGTAAATGGGTAATAATAGGTTTTCTTAGGTTTCTTATCCTCCATTTAATGCATTGAGGAAATGTCTCATAATAGTTAGAAAAAGGAGGAAATGGTTGAGTAACCTCCCTTATATGTAGCAGACATTGGATAGGTGAATGAATTGGTTTTTCTTGCTGGAAATTCAACCTCCAACGGATGACTTGGACCTTAGTGACTATATGAGGCACTTTTTAATCATTTTCAAAGGTTGGATGTTGTGGAATTGAGCCTTGTGTATACTAGTGTACATGTGAATTTGGCAGGAAGTAATAGACAGAATTTGCAGCTATTGTAGTGGGATTCCTGTGGTATGTACTTTAGAAGTGTTTTTCTTTCGTGATCATATGTTTTAATGTATTGTACCTTCCATTTCCATTTACATGTTTCATGTGTTTGTTTTTTAAGATAATAAACATAATTCATTGATATAATGCTCTGTTTTGGAGAAGCTTTCACATTTTTACTCATATTATTCTGATATAAGCGAATTCATGAGATTCATGCTCATTTTGAAACATTAGAAATATCCCCTATACAAAAATATATCTCTAAAGTGATAAATTATGTGCCTACCTTTCCCTACTACATCTCTGCAAATTTAATTTTCAAAGCGCAGACATAGTCCTCCTAGACCTAAGCCACCATCCAGCACAAAACCATCAAATCAACCAAACCCTGATCTAAATATATCTAGCCTAATATCGTTCATGTCACAGTCAATCCTTGGTTGTGATCTCATTGAAAGAGAACTCTCATTCTATTAGGGCTAGCTACTAGGTCAAAGTGGTATGTGGTTACCTTTGTTGGTCTCCTTTTTAGCCTTCAGAGAACTGGTGGAGTGCTAAAAAATAATGTTATCATTTCTGTAAAATTATTTTCAGTGTTTGAAATAAAATGAAAAGAAAATAAGATAAAATATAAAATATAAAAATGAAAATAAAATAAGAGGGGAATTTAAAATATATGTGCGTGTGTGTGTGTGAAAAAGAAAAAAAAATGATAAAACCCCATTAGGTGCACAAGCTTAAAAGTCGCCATGAATTATCAATAAAACTTTGATTTTAATAATTTATTTTTAAGTCAAACTTTATGTTTATAAATTTTAAATGTATGTGAAATTATTTTTTGTCTTATTTTGTAACATAATGCCCAGATCATTGGTGGAGATTTATTGTGCCCAAATCATTGATGGAGATTTATCATGCCCAGATCAACGATGGGGAGAATTTTTCGAACACCCCCCCCTCCCCCACGCCCGACCTTTCGGAAATTAACAGGGGGGTCCCGAAAAGCATATTTTTGAAACATTGCTTATGTGATGTGTCGAGTTCTTGGGATTTTTAGGGGGGTCCCTTCCCAAAACCATTTACCACTCCTACCTGCCCCCCCCCCCCAACCCCCTAAAACCACCATCCTGCTCTCATTTCCACCCGACACCTCCATGTCTAGTCCCCATGATCGTCTGTCAACTTCTGTAATATCCCAAAATAGATAATTTCTACACTATTGGGAATATCTTAAGATATTCCAAATGTGGAGATCCAGCAATACATAACCATAAACTGGAAATAGCAGTGAACATTATCACACCAAAATGTATGGAAACCATAGAGCCATTTTATTATTTAAATCAGTAGCAAACATGTACAATACAACTCAAATGATCAAGGCAAACAAGCCTCTCATGAATACATGTGAAAAAGATGGAATGCTACTCTATTGCAGAATGCTCATGAACATGTACAACGCAGTCATAGATGGTACACTGCTACAAGGGAATTTGAAATAACATACATCTGCATATAGATGGCTCATACAACATTTGGAGTGAATATCTAAGCTCCCAAAGGCTACCTCAAGTCAATCCTAGAAGGATTGGCTAAAATATGCCAAAACTGCAAAATGTCGGAGTTGCAGGGTAGTAACTGCAACTCAAGAACTTGAAATGAATGGAGAAGGTGAAAGATGCTACATCTGATGAAAGGCTTCCTCCAATGGATCTCCCAAGTGAAAGGCTAATCCTAACACTAAAGATCTCACCCTCCAACAAACACTGCAATCCCTCACTGCAAATACCAACTAAAAATAACGCAGTCACTGAGGGATACTACATTGTAGGTGCAATAAAAAGTGTTGGCCAAGTGCCAAGATATGCAATATGCTCCAAGTTCTTGCAAACTGATCTCTCAAAGAAAAGAGAGCCTCCTCCTCTGAAAAACAAGTAATGGAAGTGGTGTTGTGAACCCTCACTGCAACACCCTGCAACAACATTATTCTGTTGCAGAAATAATGTTATAGCTGAAGCAGGATGCTTGGCCTCAAGCTTGGATGTGAGGCAAATCAATACAACTTCTTCAATAGACCTCTCAAGAAAGGAGAAGGATTCCTAAACAGGAAATCCTTGTGCTAAGCAACACTGCAACTCTACTAAACAGTTGGAGAATGCACAAGTATAAACAGACAAAGAAATCAATAATCTGAATCCTGAATAACAATGGCTGCCTTGCCCTCCTTTTAAACAAGTGAAAGCCCTCTCTCCATGGGTCTCACTCATTAGGGTTTCCTCCACCAAATAACCCTCTTCCCATTCATACTGCGTTGTCTATCCAAGTGTTCTCCACCTCCTATCCCAGCATTGTTGACTTGGTCAAACTTGACCTTGTCTCCAAGAAAATGTTCTCTTTCACACATAAGGGTGTGAAATCCAGCTCTTATGACTATCCCCTTCCACACTTGAGGGATTTTATTCATGTTTTTAATATGCATGGGCTTCCTTACCCATTTATTTAGCTGTTAGGTGATAAAAACAAAATTTTAATATTCCATTTAGCTGTGTGCTAAAATGGGAATATTACAGTCCTCCCCTCCCAAATGTTGCTTCTCCTCAAGAAACTGCAAGGATAGAACTGGAAATTCTCCTCCCAAGGCATGGGATCTGAAATGTGTTGAGGAACATCTTCCCCATGTGGATCCTCCATCCCCCAAGCAATCATCCATACAAAATGAGTTACCTCCCAACATGGCAACTTCTGAAAATCCTCTTCCACCTTTGGCTCCTGCAATGTAGGTGGGATGAAAATCTGATCTTGGTAGACAAAAGAGCCTACCCCACGTTTTCCTCCTATCCACTTAGGATAAGTGTATATTATATGTTGATCTTGAGCTGCAATGATATTGCCCTCAAGTGGCAAGATGAAGATTAGACCTCCAAGGATCTCTCCTCCAACGTTATGAAACATGTTGGCCCAAATCATCTCATATGTGATGAGCTGGAAGTCACCATCATATGGAATCCAATCAATCATATGGCTCACCTCAAATGGAAACAAGTGTTTTGCTATAGTGGCCACATACTCTCTCATGCTCCCATTAGAACATGCAATGCAAACTATGTGGGATATCTCTCCCCCAAGGGACACATCCAACCAATGTGTCATTCCCCCTATCATGCTCCCAACAAATATAAAAAAAACAGCAACATAACGAACCATATTGAGAACCATGCTTGCTATGTAGCAAGGGAGAAGGACAATGGTCCCTCAAATGTAACGAACGTTGTTTGGCCCTCAACTACAAAAGAGTGTGACAAAAAGTGTGGTTTCTCAACCACTTTCTTGTTTTCCCACTCTCCTCATATGTTTGGAGAAAGTGAATGATGTATGGTGCAAAGTGAGCATGTTCTCCAAAATACATCTCCTCCCCAATTCCTCCTAGGGAGTGGGCACCAATACTGCTAATGGCCTCAACTAGACCATAAGGTCTAGAAAAAAGAATGCTTTTCCTTGGAGCAACATCCTGCACATGTATGGTTAAGGGATGCATAGATACATTATACAAATCATTATGCAAACAAACAATACCCTTACCATATGTCTTGCTTATGCAAATGGAGTGGCTCATAGATGAGTCTCCTCTCATCCTCAAAGAGAAAAAAGGTGGTTGTGCTAACTCTTCCAAAGAGTTATGTATCTCCTCCATCTTCACATGATCCACGCATCTCCTCATATGCTGATATATCTTTTCCTCAAACCCCTTCCAAAAATACCCCTCCATGATGGTGTGGTATGCTCTCAAATAACAAGTGTGGTTGAAAAGGAAATCCTCATGAGCTGCTTGCAGCAACTTCTCCTTGAGCTTGGAAGCTCCAAATAAGAAGATCCTACCATGATAGTAGATGACCCCATCTCTGACTGAATATCCCTCCTCATGCAACTGGTCATCCAATATCATGCAAGTGAAAAGTGTTGGAAATATTGTCATTGATGGCAAAGGCGGCAGCACTCAGGCAAAAGAGGCAGCGCTGAAGCAAAGGAAGGCAAAAGAGGCACAGCGAAAGCAATAGAGGCAGCAAGAAGACAGTCAAAATGTAACAGTCATAGAAGCACAATGAGACAGAGGCAGAGTGACAGAAGCAGAGACAGAGGCAGAGAGCAGTTAAAAAATTCCGGGAATCGCACACTCCAGCGAGCATTATACATATAATATAACACGAATCTTATTCCGGGAATCGCAGACTCCATCCGGGCGTTACACATATAATACAGAACCATATTCCGGGAATCACACTCTCCAACCGGCGGAGCACATATAATATATAAACCATATTCCGAGAATCGCTTAACCCTTTGGCAAAGTATACATATATGTCTGTTATATTATGGAGCGCACAAAACGAAGTTTTAGATGGTGGGACCTCTCCCCAATCGCAATCGGAACTTTCCGATTGATCGCAAGTCTTTTGTTATATGCTTCGATCGAAGGCCGAACCCGATCGAGTTATATGCCACAGTTTATGAGCCAATCGCATCCGAGTTCCGAATCGCAATCGGAACTTTCCGATTGATCGCAAGTCTTTTGTTATATGCTCTGATCGAAGTCCGGACCCGATCGAGTTATATGCCATAGTTTATGAGCCAATCGCATTCGATTTCCCAATCGCAATCGGAACTTTCCGATTGATCGCAAGTCTTTTGTTATATGCTCCGATCAAAGGCCGGACCCGATCGAGTTATATGCCACAGTTTATGAGCTAATCGCATCCGAGTTCCCAATCGCAATCGGAACTTTCTGATTGATCGCAAGTTTTTTGTAATATGCTTCGATCAAGTGGCGGACCCGATGGCGATTATACGATGGAATTAATTGGTTCAATCGCGTCCAGAATCTCAATCGCAATCGGAACTCTCCGATTGATCGCACGACTTTGTAATATGTTTCGATTGAAGTGGCGGACCCAATCCTGTTATATGCGGGAGTTAATTTGTGCAAATCGGATCCGTGTTCTGATCGCAATCGGAACTTTTCTATAATGCGTCCCGATTGCATGTGTTCAAAGTTCAGACCCGATTGCGATATGAGCCATGTTTTATGTGGTCATCGCGTCCGTTTGATCAATCGCAATCGCAAGTTTTCGTTTGACACCACCGATCCGCCGACGGAGATGTGGGGCCCGACCCTCTCATGTATTAGTGGTTGTGATTCGACTTATTGGATTGTAATATAAGACCAAAGGCTTAAGGTGGAGGGCGATTGCTTATATATAAAAGGATTGATGTTAGATATATAAAACATGGTTGCAGTTGTATTAAAATATGTCACATGGGCTGTGAACCCACGGGCCTCGGCCTAATGAGAGGGTGATTATAAATATAAAATGACTGTGATATATGTCCATTACATTTGCGGAATGTTCCACATCAACAAGACACTTGCTGCAAGTCAGCAGTCACGCATTTTTCTAAGAGGCACTGATATAAAAGCACTGTTACACGTATGCAGCAAATACACTACAGTAGAGGACAGAAAAGCATACAGAGCAGAAAAGAGTCAAAACATAGTCACAGAAAAGACAAATGCGCAGCAAACCAAGAGAAAAAATAAGTGAGCTGGAATTCATATTGTAATTCGAATGTAAATGTTTTAATTGTTTTTATTGTTTGTGATGCATTGGCAAGTCTCCGAGAGAAAACAAACTCCCACTGTAATGTTAAAATTGACACCCACAGTTATAATTTCTGAGTAAGCTGATAAAAGGAGTGAGAAGGCAGAAGGCAAAGAGACATGACTTTCCATTTCGAATTCCAAGCAGAATACAAACAGTCATGTGAGGAAATCTATAAATAATATCATCTTGATATGAAGAGAGAGTTTTTTTTTTAGAGCAAGGGAGAGAGCATATATAGAGAGAATGCAGAATATAGAAGGCATAGAAGATTAAGAGAAGCTACAGAATAGAGCTGATATCTGAGGTAAATCAGCAAACATTCAGTTTTAGAAAATGAGGAAGTTGGAGCTTCCCTATCAAGTTGCAGCTTGATAGCTGTCAGTTGTAGCTGACTGAGGTTGGAGCCTCCTGTAGGTTGGTGCCTGCAGAAAATTGAAGGGAGTTGGTGCTTCCTTGCAAGTTGTAGCTTGCAGAATTGAGGTAGGAGCCTCCCGTAGGTTGGTGCCTGCAGAAAAACAGTGGTGAGAGGGAGTTGGAGCTTGCCTTTGCATCACAACAATAATAAGATGTGGTTTTCTCCCTTTATGGGTTTCCACTTATATCTGGAGTCTCTGTGCATGATATTTATGTATTGATCCGATATGTATCATTTGCTTAATACCTGCTGCTCTCAAATTAAGTCTACTGCTCTATTAAACTAATACTTTCAGATTACATTCTAAGATTACTCTCACATCAAATAGAGTTTGAAATGAAGGAGTAAATAAGTTTATTGAAAAGTTTAAAAGATCAGGAATGTATTAAATTGATTCACCCCCCCCCTCTCAGTTTAATTAGAGATTCAACAATTGGTATCAGAGCGGGTTCCTTTGTACAAGTCTAACAACTGAAAGGAGATCCTAGGTTCCCAAGATGGCTAGTAAATAAGGATGCTCAACCAATAAATCCCCTTTCTTCACTGGTGAAAATTATGCTTTCTGGAAAATCAGAATGAAGACATACATAATGTCTCTAGGAATAGAAGTCTGGGCTGCTGTGCAATTAGGATATGACCCGAAGGCAACTGACTCAGAAAAGGACGCAAAACAAGATTTTGTGGCTAATGCAAAAGCCATGAATGCCATCCTGAATGGATTATGTGAAGCAGAGTTTATTAAAGTAATGCACAAAGACACTGCCAAGAAAATATGGGATACTCTTGAAGACATACATGAGGGAGACCAGAAAGTAAAAACTTCCAAACTTCAAGTATATAGAGCCCAGTTTGAAAACTTAAAATGAATGATGATGAAGATGTTGGCAGCTTCTTCTTAAAAGTTGCAGAAATTGTTAACAATATGAAAGCTCTTGGAGAAACCATACCAGAAAGTATATTTGTGCAAAAGATTCTAAGATCACTCCCATCCAGATTTAATCCCAAGGTATCTGCAATAGAAGAGACAGCGGATTGGGAGACTTTGACCATGAACCGGATACTTGGAAATCTAACAGCCTATGAAATGAGGCTCCCACAGAAGAAACCAAGTTCGAGGGAAGCAGCTTTTAAAACGGAAAAGAAGAAAGAAGAAGAGGAAGAAATATGCTCTTGCTCAGATGAAGAAGAAGCAAAATTTGTTAAGAAACTGGATAGAGATTCAGGTAAATACAAAGGTAAACTTCCTTTCAAGTGCTTTAACTGTGGAAGAGTTGGACACTATGCTGCTAAGTGTCCTCACAAGAAAGCAAGGAATCAGGCTCAAGAGTCAGAAAAGAATAAATCAAAGAACTGGCAGAAGGGAAAGAAGTTCAACAGAAAATCTTTCTATGCTAAACAAGACAGCAGTACATCTGAAGATTTAGATGAACCCTCAAGTGAAGAAGGAACCTCAGATTTTTTATTGATGGCCATAGAATATTTTGAGGGACTCCTACTTGAAGATGAAGAAGAAGAAGGGGAAGTCGACCTCGAGGGGGAGCTAAGAAGTGCTCTGGAGGAGATTGACAGACTCAAACTAAAATGCAGAAAACAAAAAGAGATTCTCCTCAAATGTGTGAAAGAAGAACAAAATTCAAAAGTCCTCATGCAGCTGAAGGTAAAGCTTGAAGAAGCCAAGAAGATAGAAGATATGTTACTTCAGCAAATCAAGGATAAAACCCAAAAACAAGAGAAGTTGGAGGAAGAAGTGGTATGTCTTAGGAAGAAACTAGAAAATGCTCAAAGGATAGTGGTTATAAACTCTTCTCAAACAACAAGCTCTAGCAAGTTGAATGATATCCTGGTTGCTCAAAGATCCCCAATGATAAAAACAGGAATAGGCTATGAAGGAGAATCAAGTAAAGGCAAAGAAAAGGAAAACAAAAAGATTATTTTTGTAAAAGCAAAGAAGGATGAGGAAGTAGCTCAAATAATTCCTACAAAAGAAGAAATCTGCAATAAGAGAGACAGAGAGCAGAAGAAACCTCTAGTAACAAAGAATATAATGAATACTAAGATGGCAGAAAAAGAATCATATGCCCCTAAGTATATCAAATTTGGAAGTCATCAGAGGAAATTCTTCCCTCCTATGAAGAATGCCACCTGCTATGTCTGCCACAAGCCAGGACACATTGCTGCATATTGTTATGCAAGGAAGAGTAATCCAGACCTGCAAAAGATGCAAACAGTGAAGAGGCTATCTCAAACAAACAAATGGAGAAAACAATCTTACATCAGGTATGCAAATAATTTCTATGGTTATTGTTTTTATTGTAAGGACTTTGGCCATAAAATTATTGAATGTAGAAAGTATGGACAAAGACTGATGTTCAATACCTCAAGGAGGTTTATGAGTCAAAGCAATTTTGTTCATGCTCACAATTTCGCAAAAACTATAATCAAATGTTGTATATGCAATCAAATTGGGCATATATCTTCCAAGTGTTCTCTAAAGGGATATAATTCATCACCTCACAAAAGATACCAAACAAAAGGGGGTCTCCAGTGGATAAAGAAGGTGAATAACTGTGACCTGGCTCTAACTGCTCAAGATCTGAAAAGCCAGTGGTACTTGGACAGTGGCTGCTCCAAACACATGACTGGAGACAGAAGCAAGTTTATAACTCTTGATGAAAAGAAATTTGGCAATGTTATTTTTGGTAATGATAAATCAGGAAAGATCAAGGGAAAAGGCTCAGTCAGCATAGACAATGGCAGAGGAAAAGCCCAAGAGGTACTATTTGTGGATGGACTGAAAGAAAATTTACTGAGTGTCAGTCAGATGTGTGACAAAGGCCGTGAAGTTCTTTTTAGAGCAGAAGATTGTGTATTCAGGTCAAGCACAACAGGAAAGACTCTGCTCAAAGGTGTTCGAACAGAGAACAATGTATACATAGTGAAAGAGGAAGATGAAGCCTGCCATCTTAGCAAACTTGAGGAGTCATGGTTGTGGCATAGGAGATTGGGACATCTCAGCTTTGACCATATCATCAGACTAAGCAAGAAGAAAGTTGTCAAAGACATGCCAGAAATAAAAAGGCCTTCAAGTACTATATGCAAATCTTGTCAATTGGGGAAACAGACTCGCACATCCTTTAAATCTAAAGAGGAATTGTCAACAAGAAGACCACTCCAGCTTGTGCACATGGACCTGTGTGGACCTGCTAGAACTAGAACACCAAGTGGAGAATCCTATTTCATGCTGATAATAGATGACTTCTCCAGAATGACATGGGTTGCCTTTCTCAAAAATAAATCAGAAGCATTGGAAAAATTTAAGATATTTAGAGCATTAGCAGAAAATCAAACTGGATGCAAGCTGAAATGTATCAGATCAGACAGAGGAGGAGAATTCACAGATTATGACTTTGCATACCTATGTAATGAACATGGAATAAAGCAACAATTTACTATTGCAGGGACACCTCAGCAGAATGGAGTAGCAGAGAGACAAAACAGGTCTATACAACAAATAGCCAGAGCTATGATGCAAGAGAATAATATTGCTCAAACCTTCTGGGAAGAAGCAGTACACACAGCAGTACATATCCTTAATAAAGCTCACTTAAGGCCAAGCAGTGAAAAGAATCCATATGAACTATGGCATGGAAAGCTAGCTTCAATAAAACATTTCAGAGTCTTTGGTAGCAAGTGTTACATAAAGAATAGTGATGAAAACCTTGGGAAATTTGATGCAAAAGTAGATGAAGGGATTTTTCTAGGATATGCTTCCAAAAGCAAAGGGTACAGGTGCTACAACAAGATCCTTCGGAAGATAGTTGAAAGTATTGATGTGAGATTTGATGAAGAACTTACAAACAATACAAGAAATACAGACTGTTGCAGTCCATCAGACAACCATGAAGAGGAAGACAAGGATGATGATGAAACAAGAAAGACAACAGATGATGCAGAGCTGAGCTCGAAAACCCCCTCAAGATACACTCAGAAGAATCATCCTGAAGATCAGATCATAGGAGACAAGAAAGTAGGAGTCCAGACAAGAAGGCAGCTAACAGAACAAACAGAAGAAGTATACATAGCCATGTTATCACAAATAGAGCCAAAGAAATTTGAAGAAGCCAACAAGGACAAGTATTGGATAAAAGCAATGAATGAAGAATTAGACCAAATTGAGAAGAACAATACCTGGGAACTAGTTCCTAGACCTATTGAGAAAAATATCATTGGTTCAAAATGGGTATTCAAAAACAAAATGAATGAGCAAGGACAAGTAATCAGGAATAAAGCCAGGCTGGTCTGCAAAGGATACTCACAAATGGAAGGACTTGACTATGATGAAACATTTGCACCTGTAGCCAGAATGGAGGCTATCAGAATGTTCCTGGCATTTGCATGCTACCAAGACTTCAAGGTATATCAAATGGATGTAAAGTCTGCTTTTCTTAATGGAGATCTAGAAGAAGAAGTGTATATGGAACAACCAGAAGGCTTCTCATTGACAGACAAAGAAGACTATGTGTACAGACTGAAGAAGGCGAGTAGACAGCAATCTATACATAAAAGTGCATGAAAATGAACTCCTAATTGTTGTTGTATATGTTGATGACATTATGTTTGGAAGCAACAAAGATGATCTAGCAAAAGGGTTTGCTGATGAGATGAAAACAGAGTTTGAAATGTCTATGATTGGAGAACTCAGTTTCTACTTGGGACTGCAAATTCAGCAAAAGAACACAGGAACATTCATTTCTCAAGAAAAATACTTAAAAGAAATGCTGAAAAAATTCAAAATGGAGGACTGCAAACCAATGACAACCCCCATGATCACGGGATGCAAGCTGTGTGCTGATGATAGGTCTGCAGATGTAGATCAAAAACTCTGCAGATCCATGATAGGAAGCCTGTTGTACTTGACAACTTCAAGACCAGACATCATGCTATCAGTAGGACTAGTGGCAAGATATCAAGCAGCACCTAAACAAAACCATCTTCTGGCAGTAAAAAGAATATTCAGATATCTACAAGGAACAATACAGTATGGACTTTGGTATCCTAAAAGCAAAAACTTCACTTTATCAGCATACACAGATGCAGATTGGGCCAGCTGTGTGGATGACAGGAAGAGTACAAGTGGAGGTGCATTCTATCTAGGAGAAAGTCTGGTGGCATGGCTAAGCAAGAAACAAACATCCATATCTCTGTCTACAGCTGAAGCAGAATATATAGCAGCAGCAGCATGTTGCACACAAGTCATGTGGATGAAGCAGACACTTCAAGACATGAAGGTAAGCATTAATGAACCTATCTCAATCAAATGTGATAATACAAGTGCTATAAGTATATCTAAAAATCATGTGCTTCATTCAAAAACTAAACATATACCAATCAAGTATCATTTTCTCCAAGAACAAGTGGCTCAGAAAATAGTTAAACTGGACTATGTATCAACGAAAGAACAGATAGCAGATATATTTACCAAACCACTTGCGAGAGAACCATTTGAATACTTGAGAGACAGACTAGGGGTAGTATCTGTAGATACTATTCTCTAATATGAAGAGAAAGTACAGTCTCAGGGGGAGAACAAAATGAAGATATCATTCCAGGGGGAGAACAGCCAGCAAGATAAGCATAAAACAAGTCCATAGGATCAGCATTATCAATATTATCAGCATTCAGAAGCAACAAGAACCTTTCGATCGTAAAATGCATCATCTCTGTCTGCAATCTAGCACATATTACAGGCACTACAAATGAAACACAGCATAGTCCAATTTCAGCAGAAGAGGACCTAAACGTAACTCAGAGAAAGGAAATACAACGACAGAACCCATACGGAGGGATGAGGAGTCATCCTTTGCCATTGATTTCAAAGGGGGAGGAAGAAAAAATAGCAGGAGGAAGAGCAAGCATCAAGAGAAAGAGAAAGCAAACAGAGAAAGTGGATTGCCATCAATGCCAAAGGGGAGACTGTTGGAAATATTGTCATTGATGGCAAAGGCGGCAACACTCAGGCAAAAGAGGCAGCGCTGAAGCAAAGGAAGGCAAAAGAGGCACAGCGAAAGCAATAGAGGCAGCAAGAAGACAGTCAAAATGTAATAGTCATAGAAGCATATTGAGACAGAGGCAAAGTGACAGAATCAGAGACAGAGGCAGAGAGCAGTTACAAAATTCCGGGAATCGCACACTCCAGCGAGCATTATACATATAATATAATGCGAATCTTATTCCAGGAATCGCAGACTCCAGCCGGGCGTTACACATATAATACAGAACCATATTCCGGGAATCGCACTCTCCAACCGGCGGAGCACATATAATATATAAACCATATTCCGAGAATCGCTTAACCCTTTGGCAAAGTATACATATATGTCCGTTATATTATGGAGCGCACAAAACGAAGTTTTAGATGGTGGGACCTCTCCCCAATCGCAATCGAAACTTTCCGATTGATCGCAAGTCTTTTGTTATATGCTCCGATCGAAGGCCGGACCCGATCGAGTTATATGCCACAGTTTATGAGCCAATCGCATCCGAGTTCCCAATCGCAATCGGAACTTTCTGATTGATCGCAAGTCTTTTGTTATATGCTCCGATCGAATGCCGGACCCGATCGAGTTATATGCCACAGTTTATGAGCCAATCGCATCCGAGTTTCCAATCGCAATCGGAACTTTCCGATTGATCGCAAGTCTTTTGTTATATGCTCCGATCAAAGGCCGGACCCGATCGAGTTATATGCCACAGTTTATGAGCTAATCGCATCCGAGTTCCCAATCGCAATCGGAACTTTCCGATTGATCGCAAGTTTTTTGTAATATGCTCCGATCAAGTGGCGGACCCGATGGCGATTATACGATGGAATTAATTGGTTCAATCGCGTCCGGAATCTCAATCGCAATCGAAACTCTCTGATTGATCGCACGACTTTGTAATATGTTGCGATTGAAGTGGCGGACCCGATCCTGTTATATGCGGGAGTTAATTTGTGCAAATCGCATCCGTGTTCTGATCGCAATCGGAACTTTTCTATAATGCGTCCCGATTGCATGTGTTCAAAGTTCGGACCCGATTGCGATATGAGCCATGTTTTATGTGGTCATCGCGTCCGTTTGATCAATCGCAATCACAAGTTTTCGTTTGACACCACCGATCCGCCGACGGAGATGTGGGGCCCGACCCTTTCATGTATTAGTGGTTGTGATTCGACTTATTGGATTGTAATATAAGACCAAAGGCTTAAGGTGGAGGGCGATTGCTTATAATAAAAGGATTGTTGTTAGATATATAAAACACGGTTGCAGTTGTATTAAAATATGTCACATGGGCTGTGAACCCACGGGCCTCGGCCTAATGGGAGGGCGATTATAAATATACAATGACTGTGATATATGTCTGTTCCGTTTGCGGAATGTTCCACATCAACAAGAGACTTGCTGCAAGTCAGCAGTCACGCATTTTTCTAAGAGGCACTAATATAAAAGCACTGTTACACGTATGCAGCAAATACACTACAGCAGAGGACAGAAAAGCATACAGAGCAGAAAAGAGTCAAAACACAGTCACAGAAAAGACAAATGCGCAACAAACCAAGAGACAAAATAAGTGAGCTGGAATTCATATTGTAATTCGAATGTAAATGTTTTAATTGTTTTTATTGTTTGTGATGCATTGGCAAGTCTCCAAGAGAAAACAAACTCCCACTGTAATGTTAAAATTGACACCTACAGTTATAATTTCTGAGTAAGCTGATAAAAGGAGTAAGAAGGCAGAAGGCAAAGAGACATGACTTTCCATTTCGAATTCCAAGCAGAATACAAACAGTCATGTGAGGAAATCTATAAATAATATCATCTTGATATGCAGAGAGAGTTTTTTTTGAGCAAGGGAGAGAGCATATATAGAGAGAATGCAAAATATAGAAGGCAGAAAAGATTAAGAGAAGCTACAGAACAGAGTTGATATCTAAGGAAAATCAGCAAACATTCAGTTTGATAAATTGAGGAAGTTGGAGATTCCCTATCAAGTTGCAGCTTGATAGTCGTCAGTTGTAGCTGACTGAGGTTGGAGCCTCCTGTAGGTTGGTGCCTGCAGAAAACTGAAGGGAGTTGGTGCTTCCTTGCAAGTTGTAGCTTGCGGAATTGAGGTAGGAGCCTCCTGTAGGTTGGTGCCTGCAGAAAAACAGTGGTGAGAGGGAGTTGGAGCTTGCCTTTGCATCACAACAATAATAAGATGTGGTTTTCTCCCTTTATGGGTTTCCACTTATATCTGGTGTCTCTGTGCATGATATTTATGTATTGATCTGATATGTATTATTTTCTTAATACCTGCTACTCTCATATTAAGTCTACTGCTCTATTAAACTAATACTTTCTGATTACATTCTAAAATTACTCTCACATCAAATAGAGTTTGAAATGAAGGTGTAAATAAGTTTAATGAAAAGTTTAAAAGATCAGGAATGTGTTAAACTGATTCACCCCCCCCCCCTCTCAGTTTAATTAGAGATTCAACAAAAAGATCCTTGGAACACTCCACCAACAGCTAGGAGTTCCAATATGGATCTATCCTCCATATTGATAGCGTTGATGATCTCTCATGAAGAACATCTATCATATGGTCATCCTCTTCTTTGACATCTCCCATGCCAAAGATGCAAGTTGGAAGGTTGTTATCCTTCCCCTGCTGCTTCTACCACAGCGCAAAATCTGAAATGAGAGTGGGTAAAGATGATGTTGAGAGAATGCCTCTCTCCTTCTTGAGTTTACTCGAGACTCTCAATGCTATAAAATTACCTCCCAAGGTCTCCACTCTTCTGAAATAAATGAATGGTGCCTCAAAATGTGAAGCATATCTCATCATCTGCTGAACTGGTGGTCTCCTTGGTGAAATGTCTCCATGCAATGAGACATCATCATCAAGAGTAGACTACATACATGAATGGATAGACTTGTATGTGCTCTCACTGCGCAATCCAGTCTCCCTCTTAGGTTCATCAACCTCATGAAATGGACAGGGATATGTGCTCCTCATCACATGATGCTGGTCATCCTCCCTATCTCCTCCTTGTATCTCCATAGTTCCACACCTCATCATCAATGGCACATGTGGAACATGAGTTGTGCCTTGATCTCCACACATGAGATCTGGGGACTTCATTGAAAAGATGCAAGAAACCCTCTAGTTGGAGCAAGAGCTCCTCCTTCCTCTACATGAGGTGCTAGATCAACTCCAGATTTGACAGCATTGTTGCCCTCAGCCTCCTCAACATGAATGGGCAACCTCCCAATGATTGGATCCTCCTTTGAAAAAGGGTTATTCATGCCTTTTTGTGCCAACATACAAGATAAAGTTCTTGCCTCTAGCAAAGTATGATGCAAGTTATCAGCCTCTTCCATGGGTTTTTGAAGTGGTTTTGGTTTTATGATTTCCTCCATCACATGTAAGGTCTCTGTTTGTTTAGATTTGTTTTGCTTCACCACACGTGTTTCAGAAATTTTATTATCGAAATTTTCCACCAATGTTTTAATGAACCTTGCATAGGAATAAGTATTTGAATTCTTTAAAGAAAAAGACTCAAATATCCACCATGCATATATCTTACCTCCAAAATGCAGCGCTTCTACTCTAATGGCTTCATCTTCAGAAATTTGGTGCTGCTACAAAAAGGTGTCTAGCTCTTCCACCCAAGCCCTGGTTGAACATGTAGGGGAACCATCAAAGGTAGACAGAAGAAATCTACCCACATTATGCTACTTTCTCCTCCTCACCTTGATCTTGCAAAACTCTGGAAAAGTGATATGATCTCTAAAATTTTGAGTTCGAGATTCATACTCATGCAAGAACCCACTAAGAGTTCCCCTCTTGGGCATTCCTTCTCCTTCTCTTTCTCTTATGGAAAAACTGGCCATGTGAATGCGTTGTGCATCATAGGGTGTGGCTGCATGGTCACACTCCCCATAAGAAAATCTAGATTTTAACTCAGTTTCAAACCCTCTTGGAGATTCTATACATATCTCCCTCCTTATCTTCTTGAAATCTTCATGAATGCTCTGTATAGATCTTGGAAGAAGCTTTGTATATCTTCCTTTCTCTCTCTACATAATGGAGTCTTCATCTTCTCTTTTCTTGATAGCATCATGGCTGAGATCCACAGGCTGAGCCAAGACTATGCTTTGATACCACTGTAATATCCCAAAATAGGGAATTTCTACACTATTGGGAATATCTTAAGATATTCCAAATGTGGAGATCTAGAAATACATAAACATAAACTGGAAATAGCAGTGAACATTATCACACCAAAATTTATGGAAACCATAGAGCCATTTTATTATGTAAATCAGAATAAAACATGTACAATACAACTCAAATGATCAAGGCAAACAAGCCTCTCATGAATACATGTGAAAAAGATGGAATGTTGCTCTATTGCAGAATGATCATGAACATGTACAGCGCAGTCATAGATGGTACACTGCTACAAGGGAATGTGAAATAACATACAACTACATATAGATGGCTCATACAACATTGGGAGTGAAGATATAAGCTCCCAAAGACTACCTCAAGTCAATCCTGGAAGGATTGGCTGAAATATGCCAAAACTGCAAAATGGCGAAGTTGCAAGGTAGTAGCTGCAACTCAAGAACTGGAAATGAATGGAGAAGGCTGAATATGTTGCATCTGATGAAAGACATCTTCCAATGGATCTCCCAAGTGAAAATCCTAACACTGGAGATCTCACCCTCCAACAAACACTGTAATCCCTCACTGCAAATACCAACTGAAAATAACGCAGTCACTGAGGGATACTGAGCTGTAGGTGCAAGAAAAATTTTTGGCCAAGTGCCAAGATCTATAATATTCTCCAAGGGCTTCCAAACTGATCTCTCAAAGGAAAAATATCCTCCTCCTCCGAAAAACAAGTGATGGAAGTGGTGTTGTGAACCCTCACTGCCACACAACATTATTCTGCTGCAGAAATAATGTTGTAGCTGAAGGAGGATGCTTGGCCTCAAGCCTGGATGTGAGGAAAATAAGTAAAACTCCTTTAAGAGACCTCTCAAGAAATAAGAATGATTCCTAAACAGGAAATCCTTGTGCTAAGCAGCACTGCAACTCTGCTAAACAGCAGGAGAATGCACAAGTCTAAATAGACAAAGAAATCAATAATTTGAATCCTGAATAATAATGGTTGCCTTGCCCTCCTATTAAACAAGTGAAAGCCCTCACTCCATGGGTCCCACTCATTAGGGTTTCCTCCACCAAATAACCCTCTTTCCATTCATACTGCGTTGTCTAGCCAAGTGTTCTCCACCTCCTATCCCAATGTTGTTGACTTGGTCAAACTTGACCTTGTCTCCATGAAAATGTCCTCTTTCACACATAAGGGTGTGAAATATAGCTCTTATGACTATCCCCTTCCACATTTGAGGGATTTTATTCATGTTTTTAATATTCATGGGCTTCCTTACCCATTTATTTAGCTGCTAGGTGATAAAAAACAAATTTTAATATTCCATTTAGTTGTGTGCTAAAATGGAAATATTACAACTTCTACCAATCAAATACCTCCATGTCATTCCTCACCACATCACCTCCTTCCATCCAATTCATTTGATTGTTACCATTCAAATCACCTGCCAAATTTTCAAATGAACGTTAAACATTAAAACCTCTCTCGTCATTGGCTTGTTTGCTAATTAAATACCCCAACTCTAGAAATGGTAATAATTCCTTTATGATCATAATTGACTTTGTTATTAAAAAACCTTCATAAACCTGTAGCAATTTCTCTTTCGAAGTTATTTTACCTGTGCAAGTCAAGCTTGAGCCATTCCAACGTTACTAAGCGCCATATGTCAACTGTTCATCTGCAAAATTTTACCGAACATGTAGTCGGGTAACCCTGATCTTTCATTTTTTTCCTCTGCAATTTAAAATGTCAGAGCAAAAGGGAAAAGGGAAAATGCTCGAGGTAGATCCCATGATACCACTTGTCCCTAACCTTGATATAGCTCCCTTGATTTATATCCAGTATAAAGTTGCAGAGATCCAATGTGAATTCGACCTCTATCAACTCCATAATTGGGCTAAGAAAAAATACTTGAACCATAGTGATGATTTCAGCATACGGGAGTCCCTCCTTCTTCATTTTGTCTTTCCACAAACTCATTACTTCCTTGATCTAAATGGAATGTATTATTTTTTTTGTGCTAAGTATCCAAACAGTAATTAAAATGTGTGCATAAGGTTCACTAAAGTTTGCAGGATAAACAAATGGTTTTAACTTAGTTAAACAGATTTTTGTGTGAGGTTAAAGCATGTAAATTGCTTGTATAACACTGTACAATAGTAAATAATAGAGAATTAAACATCACATGTAACAATACTCAGCAAATTTGATGAAGCAGCTCACCCCTCCTGGACTACATCTGTTGGTCCAGCTCCCAATGCCATGTCCCTCATATCTTATTGATCAAAAATGGTAAGTAAATGTGAATAAAAGCCTCAAATGGTTGTTCTCTATGTAAAAATAGCTTCAAAATGCTTGATTTAGTCAGGAATGACTATTCATTTGCAGAAAACAGAGAGTGGATGCTTAAAACACTTAAAACACCCTAGTAAACCTGGTGGCTCCTTGACCTCTCCCGAAGCTACACATGCACAATATGACCTCTGATGGCTCTAAAACCTCTGCCAATGTGTCTACATTGTCAAGAATACCCAAAATTTTACTATTCATTCATCAAAATTGGTCGAATATCCAAGGAGTTATGGCAAAAAAAAAAATTACCCAATGTCCCTTAAAAACACTCCACTAATTGTGGAGGACTTGAGTTAACTGAAGTTAAATTGATAGAAACCCCAAATTTGGGGGTGCACCATAAACTCTACCAGATTGACCGTTTGGTTTTAAATGTAATGGTTAGGCAGAGTGTTCACAAGCCGACCCTCCGCCGTAACCCATGCAGTCTTAATAGTTGTTTAAACTCCGACTTGGAGTGGAACCCGGAGTTAGGGTTCTGCTAACCGTAACATTAGCCGCCCTTTAAAAACCTTTAACGCACCATGTGACTGCAAGGAATCCCGCCTGAATTTGTGTTAAGTGGCCACCGTTTTTAGCATATATTGCCACGGTTTAATGTGAACGCAACTTAGCATTGACCGTCGGTGTAACAGTTTTAAGTAGCTGTCGGTTGAAGACCCACGGTTTTGGCCGGGCAAATATATGGTGGGGGCTGGCCCTTAGGGGCTTCCCTCCCAAACCCCTGCCATTAAAACCTTAATCCTTTAAATAAAAGTGTTATCCAATGTATAGTGAGAACTAAACGCACAGCCCAATGGTTGAGACATGGGCGTGGGTGTGCGGAGGTCATGCATTCGAACCATGGGCAGTCCAAAAAAAAAATTATAATTTCAAACCGAGGCCACGTGGTGGCCTCCGGGCCTACCACATGGCAGCCTTCTATTGGTCCAAACTCCAAAATTCAACCCATCATCCAATGCGACCATGCCACTTGTCAAACTTCGATTGGCCCTTACGAAATATTTTGGGGAATATTTCAACGAATATTTCGAAGAATATTCCCTGGAATATTCTCTTTTTAATTTTTCAAATTGCCAAGTCAAACTTGATCAAAGTCATTTTTTTTGGAGTTTACTGGGCTTTTCAAACCTTCATAACTTCTTCATATGACCTCTATTTTGTGAACCATTCACGGCACTAGAATCACAGTGACAAGACCTTTCCGGTCGCTCAAGTTGAAAACACTTTTGAGCACTTTCATTTTTGAGATTTTTTTAACAATGGACAAGATCTCCTGATCACACCTCCCCACTGGGAAGCTTTTGGACCCTAAAAGAAATCTGGACTACTGAACATGAAGATGAGGAGACTGTGTCCCCACTCTTCCAATCTTAATCCACTGAAATTTCCCTAATTTCATTAATTGGAGCTTTTCATGAAACGACAAATTTTTCCTTGATTCCGTTGAACAACCGTTGCTGACTTTGACATTGTCATGTTGCACATTTTCGAAACTTGCAGAATAGTAACTTAACTTTGCAGTAAACATATTGTTTCTACATTCGTCTATAATCAAAGGAAATTGAAAATTATTTTCACCTTGCATCAAGTTGTCCTTATGGCGATTTTTTGTTGAATTATCCTTGAACTTGTGTTTATTCCCGACCAAGTTTCTTCGCCATTGTACCATGCCTTTCTGAAAACAACAATGAACATTTCTGAATTTTGTGTCTTCTTTGTCAAGTTGCTTTGCCCTCTCTTGGACTTTTACAAATTCTTGCACTGACACTTTGTTTTCAGCACTGTTCGACACGAAGATCGACTACTACAACTGCTTGTCATCTTCTTTCAAAGACAACCTACTTTCAAATTGAAACAAATTATTACATATATCATCATTTACATGAAAAAGATTATGTAAAAATTCTCTTTTTTTAATCATCATCAATGTCAAGTTTTGACTTGCATTGATGAGCCTCTTCATCTACCCTACATTTACTAAAGAAAAGTCTAATTTTTTGTGATGAGATCTTACAATGTACTCCTTGTTGGCAATGGAAGATAGCTTTCTTTTCATACAAGTAAGGACTGCCCAACAACATACTTATTATATCAAGCGGAACAACATCTAATTCAATCGTGTCAATGAAATGTGCAGTTATTGCAAAGCACAACATACACTTCTTTGAAACCTGTAAATTTGCATCCTTACAAATCCAACCAAGTGGATATGATTTCAGATGTGGAATGATCTCAATATTTAGTTTCTTGACTAAGTCTTAAAAAAATAAGTTTCACTTGTGACCCATTGTCAAACAATGTGTCAACCTTGGTATGTTTGGAAATGACCCTCACATGAAACATTTCAATTCTCTTTTCTTCACTTGGAGCTTCTATGTGACAGTAAGAAATACTAGAACTGGATTTATTTTCATTCTCTTTCCCCTTTATTTTCTTTAGTCCCATAGCTATAATTTTTGTTTCATCTCCTGAATCTGACCCTAGGTCTTGTTCAGCTATTGCAATTGTATTGCCTTTTTCCTTGGATTTCTCTTTGGCTTTAAAACTTTCTGGTTTCAACGTTGGATGAATTTTCCAACAATGGTCCTCATCATGGCTTGTTTTAGAATGGTTTTCTCAAAATAATTTCCCTTCTCTTTTCTAGTATTTGCATTTCTCTTTTTCTTTTGTTTGCCTTTAAACTCACTTTCCTCATTCCCATCTAAGTTTTGTTTTCCCCTTGCCTCTAAATGTGTGGCTTAAACACAAACCTCATCTAGGCTTGTAGGGTTAAACATGAGAATGGTATGTCTTAGGTAAGTATGTAAACCTCCTATATACTTGAGTAAAGTGTCTTGGCTATGAAAATATACTCTTAGTAAAAGAGCTCTTCTTCTAAATTCTTGGGTATACACTTTGTTATCACCCAAAAAAAAAATGAAACATCATTTGACAAGGTTAGAAAAATTCATGTGTCAAAACATTAGGTTGTAGGATTCATTTTTTATGCTTGGTCAAGGGAAATATTAAATTTTTCTTGTTTTAGGTTACCCTCACGTCTAAACCCACTCATTTTCAAACTCCATGTCACATCACTCATCATTTTCTGACTGATTTCAATTTCCAAAGTTCTTGTACTGAAAGTGTCAAATTAGCCAAGAAACCACAGTTTCGTAGCGAAATACACTGTGAAAAGTCACTTTTCGCTATGAAATTGTTGATAGTTTCGTAGAGAAAACAACCAAATTAACACTGAAAATGCTACGAAAGCGCAGTTTTCTATTTGTCTTATCAGTATAGTTGTTAGGTGTCAGAAAATCATTGGGAATGAATAGGTTAGATGCTTTTCGATTCATGGAGGGATAAATCAAAGGTACATGCTCAGGTTTATAGTCATCATGATCAGTTTAGGTAATGTGTGAGTCATCATTGAGTCATGAGAAGACATCAAAACTTCAAATCCTTTCCTAATTCAGTCATTCTCATTTCTCATTCCTCCTTGTGTAATATTTGAGCTCTGGAGAGATATTATACTAAGCCAAAGTTGTGGTTAGTTCTTTTCAAAGGTTTACTTTGAACATCATCAAGCGAGGCTGTGCAAATCTTAGAGAAGCCATTGGCAGAGAAAAGGAGTAACAAGGGTGGACAGTGCCTGAAATATGAACCTGCAGACATGAATTTTATCAATGAATACCCAGCAATAGTAGAAGCCTTCAGAAGAGTAGGTTGCCTACATTTTTGTGAGAAATTATAGGGTTTTCATACACAGGTGTCCAAGGAGTTTGCTTTGAATTTCAGTGGAACAGCCACTAAAGTTGGAATGCTCAATTTTTCCATCACACTAGAGGTTATTTTTGCTGCTCCAGAGATTCCAAGAGTTCAAGAGAACTGGTTCAAAGGTTTCAAGTTTAACATGGAGTAGTGCAAAGTGTTCATGAAGCCTGAGCATACTGAAATGGACCTTGCCAATGCTATTCCAAGAAGTTACATAAAAGACAATTATTCAAAATTGTTGTTCATCATCCAAAAATACTTTACTTATGAAGGGAGGTACCACAAAGTCTATTCATATCATTTCAAATTACTTGTGCACTTTACTAGTAAGATTTCCATTGATCTTCCTTTCTATTTGCATAGAAGTTTGTCAAAAATGGCAGATAAGGTCCAAGAAAAGTCTGAGGGGAGTGAGACTTCTTTATTTCATCATGGTTTAATGAAATTATTGGTCTTAGATGAACTTCAAAGGTTAGGGAGAGACCGGTCCTCATTCTTGTTTGTTAGTTTTTTTGAGTTGGATGCTCTTACACCTTCAAGAACTCCTAAGCCTAGGAGAATTCCATCACCATTAGCAGCAGAACAAAGGGAATCATTGGTAGCAGAGCCAAGTGAACTTGCAAGAGCAGAACCAAGTGAAAAAATTATGAAGGAGCTAGACCAAATGAACATTTTTGACACACCAAGTGTACCACCTTCAAAATATAAGTCAAAGGTGGTCAAACCTACAATTGTTAGTAAACAAGGAACCAAAAAGATGACTAGGAGTCAAACAGTGTTTTCGAAAGTGAAGACAGTGGTTGTAGAAGACAGAGCAAAAGCTAGGGGAAATCTAGAGGATATTTTACATGCCATTGACAAAGATGAAACTCCTATTTTCCAAGCTAAGTTTATAGAAGAAGGTGGGCAGAAGTTAAAGAAGGCTAAATTTGCAAAGAAATTATAATTTGAGGGAGAAGATGCAAGTTTCATGTTCCAAGCAAGAAAGCCTATGACAAGGCATGCTAGGAAACTATTAGAGAGCAGTAAAGAAGTTAAAACACTCACTATTATAGCTCAGCCACCTCAAGAGGTTATTTACCTATCATCACCTCCAGAGAAAGATACAGTCAGGAAATCAAAGAAGGGAAAATCGAAGGTGATGGAAAAAACAGAGTTGCAGCTCCTTGAAGAAAAATTGAAATTGAAAAATCATGAAATTGTTGTCATGAAAAGAGAAGCAAGGAAACACAATGTAGAGAAGACTCAATTTGAAAATATGAAGGAAATTTGGGAAGAACAGGTTGACATTGTCTCTAAGACTTTGGACAACACACAGCAGCTCATCAAATGGAAAATTCCAGCAAGGAAAGAGGCCAAACATGTCAACAGGATGAACACACAGTTGAAAGCCACCAATAGAACATTGAAATACCAGGTTAAAGACCTTCAAGAGCAACTTGAACTGATTCATGAAGAGTTAGAGAAAAAAGGGCTTAAAATGACAGTTCTTGAATAGCCGATAGCTCAACCAAATATTAATGAGAAAGAAATGCCTCAAAGACCATAAGGTGAGATGGCTTATGTTTTTTTAAGACTAATGACATGTCAGAGACAATATTTTGGCACTTACAGGGTTCAGTTTTCAAAATTATGCAAAAAACTAGTTTTTCAACACTTTTCAGCAGTTGCATAGCGTGCATGGGCTTGAAGTGCAACAAAACGCTATGAAAATATTGTAGCTACTCTTTTCACTTTTTGAACAAGTTTTGAATGCTATCAAGAGGTGGAATTGGTGTGAGAGATGTGTTTAATGATGATGAACACTATGCCAAAGGAAATAATCAATAATTTAAGGATAAATGGCATGTTTTGCAACACTACGAAAGTACACTACGAAACTGCCTTACTTTCGTAGTGTATTGTATTTCAGCCTTTTTAGCAGGTTTTGGAGCATTTTTGGACATCTGAATATTATTGAAGGGTTAAATACCGTGATAAGAAATTATGCATCACTCAAGGACCATGAATTGAAGAAAAACTAACAACCAAAGTATTCGTGGAAGAAGAAGACCATTTGCCTAAAAAATAGGGTTTTGTTTCCTAGTTTTGAGGAGGTCAGTTAAGTGGTCATAAAGTGATGAATCCCATCATCTAAATTCAAACATGTGACAGCATACTTTTCAAATAATGTAATTTCTTTAGTATATAAGGTTGTTAAAGGCAATAATGAGTAGTTTGATTCCTAATAGGAATAGGACTGTCAAGTAGGATAGGTGTTTGTTTGTCATTAAGTTGATGTTTTATGGTTATGCAAGGTGTCATTAGGAAAAAATTCGATGAATCCAGCCAGAAGGCAGATCATCTCATGATGTAAAAAGTCTATTAAAGACCATTTGGTCGAATTTTTCAAGGGTTGAAGATTTTTTGGCTAAATTGCAACTTATTGTAAATTGATTGTTTCAGCAATACAGAGATTTGCTACTTGACCAACCTAAGATTCTGAATGAGTTTTTAGTGCTTTCCTATCTTACCTATACCTTTTATGTATCTCATTTGCCATGGTTTTCATTTATAATACTCAGAATTCATTCTTGCAATGCTTTGACTTCCTTTATAGATGAATTGACTGTGTATTTTCTTGTTTCATGTGGGTGTGACCTACTACTAAAACTATGACCTGCCTCAGGTTCCATGTCAAGTGAACTCACTGAATCACTGAAAGTGTTGACTCCATAAGCCCAATTTTTATTTACTAATATTATTTTCAACCTACTCCCATCATAAGCAAGTTTTTTTCCTAAATAGAGTTAGCCATCTACATCTTTGTTCAATATCATTAACCCTTGAGAGAGCCCTCTCAGACTGAGGAGGCTAAGCCTTAGTCACAAGATTCATTTGAAACAGTTACATGAGATTTTCTGATTAGCAACCAATCAGAAGCAATTTTGTGATAACACACTTGAAAATTTTGTCCTTTCAATTGTTTAAACTTTTCCAGTCCATTATGGCTTTATGCATGTGAGCTAATGGATAAAACTGTTGTTTTATTGCAGAAATGAAATCAGTCCATGATAAGATAATCTTACCGTATTTTTTTATCTCCTCATTTGTCTTGGCTTCCCACCAAAAAAGTGTTGCACCTTCCATTCTCAATGAAGCTAGTTGGATTTGGTTTCTTCATCATGAAAATTTTGAATTCTCAAATAGACCTCTAATTGCCTAATCCAATTATCTATCTTTTCTGCATTAACTTCACCATCAAACTTTGGAAATTCAAATATAACATCAATTTTTAGAAAATTAATTTTACCAGTGTTCTTTGACTTGTGGTGTACTGAAGATGAAGTAGAGGTTGATGAAGATGAGGGTGATGATGGCAACTTTCCACTGTCTCCATTTCCTCCATTACCCTTCTTGGATTTATCTTCACCATTGTGACCTTCTGACGATACTTTTCCTTCCTTGTGAATTTTAGATCCTTCTCCTTCTATTCTTTCATTCCTTTCTTGATAATGAACTCTCACCATTTTAGTTAAGTCAAGAAATGCTTTCCTGAACACTCTTTCTTCCTCTTTGGGATCAACTTCTTCATGGATTTCCCCTTCCCTTGAAGTCATTATTATGTCTTCTTCTGGTTCTCTTTGAGGTGAAATTGAAGGTAGAGATAATGGCACTCTTGCCCTCCTTGGTTGAGGATTACTTTGAGCTTTCACCAATTAACCTTCTCCTCTCTTAAGCTTCAGCCTAGTAAGCATTAAAACTCTAAAAATTGTTACACAAATTCTTTTCACAAAGATTAAATAAATAAAATAATCTAGCTTAACTCAAGATCCGATACCAAGTTGATCTTAATGGAATGTATTAGTTTTTTTGTGCTAAGTATCCAAACAGTGATTAAAATGTGTTCATAAGGTTCACTAAAGTTTGCAGGTTAAATAAATGGTTTTAACTTAGTTAAACAGATTTATGTGTGAGGTTAAGGCATGTAAATTACTTGTATAACAATGTACAGTAGTAACTAATAGAGAATTAAACATCACATGTAACAATACTCAGCAAATTTGATGAAGCAATTCACCCCTCCTAGGCTACATCTGCTGGTCCAGCTCCCAATTGCATGTCCCTCATATATTATTGCTCAAAAATGGTAAGTACATAAGAATAAAATCCTCAAATGGTTGTGCTCTCTATAAAACCAGCTTCAGAATTCTTGAATTAGTCAGGAATGACTATTCATTTGCATAAAATAGAGAATGGATGCTCAAAACACTGAAAACACCCTAGTGGCCCTAGTGGCTCCTTGACCTCTCCTGAAGCTAAACCTATACAAGATGACCTCTGATGGCTCTGAAACCTTTTCCAATGTGTTCATAATGTTGATAATACCCAAAATTTACTATTCAGTCATCAACATTGGTCGAATATCCAAGGATTTATGGCCAAAACAAAATAATTGCCCAATGTCCCTTAAAAAACTCCATTAATTGTGGAGGAATTGAATTAACTGGAGTTAAATTGATAGAAAACCAAAATTTGGGGGTGCACCAAATCTCCACCAGATTGATCATTTGGTCTTAAATGTAATGGTTAGGCGAAGTGGTCACAAGTCGACCCTTCGCCATAACCCACACGATCTTAATAGTTGTTTAAAATCCAACTTGGAGTGGAACCTGGAGTTATGGTTCTGCTAACCGTAACATTAACTACCTTTTAAAAACCTTTAACATGCCATGTGACTGCAAGAAATCCTGCCGGAATTTTTGTTAAGTGGTCGATGGTTTCAACATCTATTGCCATGGTTAAATGTGAATGCAACTTAGCATTGACCGTCGGTTTAACAGTTTTAACTAGTCATCGGTTGAATGCCCATGGTTCTAGCCAGGTGGACATATGGTGGGGGCTGGCCTCCCAAACCCCTACCATGAAAACCTTAATCCTTTAAATAAAAGTGTTTTCCAATGTATAGTAAGAACTAAATGCGCAACCCAACGATTGAGACGAGGGCATGGGCATGCAGAGGTCATGCATTCGAACCACGGGTAGTCCAAAAAAAATTATAATGTCAAACCAAGGCCATGTGGCGGCCTTCGGACCTACCACGTGGTGGCCTTCTATTGGTCCAAACTCCAAAAGTCAACCCATCATCCAATGCGACCATGCCACTTCTCGAACTTTGTTTGGCCCTTACAGAATATTTTGGGGAATATTCCTTGGAATATTCTCTTTTCAATTTTTCAAATTTCTAAGTCAAACTTGGTCAAAGTCATTTTTTTTGGAGTTTACTGGACTTTTCAAACCTTCATAATTTCTGCATACAACCTCTATTTTGCGAACCGTTCATGGTGCCAGAATCACAGCGACGAGACCTTTCCAGTCACTCAAGTTGCAAACATTTTTTAGCACTTTCATTTTTGAGCATTTTTTAACAATGGACTTGATCTCCTGATCATTCCTTGATTCTCTTTTGGGTGTCATCTCAAATATCTCCCCAAACAAAAGGTATTAATTACACACAATAATGAAGTCCTATTTCTATTTCCCCGGAAATCATTTTCCAATCCTTACAAATAACCCCTCAGGCCTCATTGCATTCTTTTTCCACCAATACATTGATGGAAATTTACAAGAAGATTACCTTCCCCCAGTGAGCCAACATGTTTGCATGCTTTTTACTAGAGAATGTTGAATTTCCCAGAAAAAATCCCCTATACCCTATTTCTATCTTCCCAGAAATGTTGAAACAAGTAATTTCTATGGTTACTCGCTTACTAGGATACTATACAGACCAATGGGTCGACGAAGTTGTTTTAGGATTCTTGTCATTATTTTCATTTGGAGAGAAACCTTCGATCCTTTTTAATTATAGCCAGTTTTTGTCTGATATCATGCATTATCAATTAATGAAATTTAAAGATGAAGGTGTATTCAAACACTAATCAGTTTTATTGTATCTCATGTTGTTTCATCAGGCAGACAAATTCAAATTCGCATTACAGAATATGGATGATAAGGGTAACCCATTATCAGTAATCCTTTGGAATTATCTAGTTATAAATAACTCAGAGGATTATTCATATACAAATTTTGTGGATGAGTTCCTTAACACATCTTTGTGTCTTCTTAGAAGCAATGCCCTTCCAAGGATTTCAACGGAAATATTAGAGCAGTCAAAGGTTGGAGATTGATACTTGTACCAGAAATATATGCAAATCAAGATCTATGGATTAGAGCTTCCTCCTTACAGACTGTCATTATTTGTGCCAGTCATGATTTTTTCACTAGAATACACCAGACCGATGTTGAATATGGATGAGTTACATTTTGTATCTAATAAGAAGAAGGAAAAATTCAAATTAAAGGCACATATAAGTCCCTACATTGTAAATACTAGAGTAGTAGCTAAAGAAGTGGAGGATATTTTGAAACAGATGAAATTCAAACCAAAATTCACATGGACCTATGATACTCTAAACATAATTTCAAATATAAGAGTTGAACAAAAGTAGACAACGCTTTTCTAGCAGAAGTGAAAAAAAAAATTAAACTCCTTCAACAAATTCAAAAGTATGAAGCTCAATCGTTTATAGTTCAGATGTTAATAAAAGCCAAACACAGCATTTGGAAAAATATCAATGCCAATATTACAAAGTTGTGGCCATCCATTCAGATCATTTTTAACGAGAAGAAATGGTGCAGAGAGTTAAACCAGCAGTTGAAAACATCAAGGTTAATCTTGAACATAGGCCAAAGGAAGCACAAAAAATCATAAGAATTCTTAACTCCAAAACAAGAGATGAACTAGAGGAACTGAAAATTCAGGACAAGACAGAGGTAGTGATGGAGGTGAAAAGAGTTTTGACTAAGAATAACTTGATGGTGCAGTTAGAGAACAAATGCAAAGAACTAGAGCTACAAGTCAAGATATTTATAAAAAATATATATATATTTGTTACGGGAAAAAGGACTTCCAGCTCTAAGGAATTCTACTGGAAAATTGATTCCAGTAGAAAATTATCAAGATCAATTGTGCAACATTGCTAAATATGCCTCCAAATTTCCAAAGGAAAAAGGGGATATTATTGGAGAAGCATTTCTAGAAGGCTTGCAATTCGATCTTCATATTCAACATGAGATCTATCACTTTTTTCCAACAAGCCAACTTTTGAGACCTACACTGAGGTAGATGAAAGATTCAGGAATAAGGTAAATTATTATATCCTAATTGAAGAAAGGTGGGACCAGTTACTGGAAATGATCGAGTAAGCACAACAAAAGATCCAAAATTTTGGTAACAAACAAACAAGAAGGGAAGGAAAATAGCTACAGTTGGCAACAGATTTCCTCCAAAATTTCAACAACGCAGCAGATTTTGTCCACCTTTCCTATTTTCTTGTTCTACTTCTGAAATATATACCTCTTTGTTAGATATTATTTTGTAATAAATTCCTTTTTAGAATCTGAAGTTATTTGAATGGGAAGCCTATAAATATTTTGCAATAAGACTTAGAAAGGGTTGGAACTTGAAAGAAGAAAAGTGTTCTTTTTTTCTTTTTCTTTTTTTTCTTATTTTTTTTTTTGTAAGCAGTACATTTTGAAGTAATCAATTCAGTAACACATAGGAATCTTTATCTTAGGATTCTTGTGTCAAGTAAATGGTGATGTTCTCCTTTTTGTAATTTTGTTTTCCATTCAATTTTCTCATGAATGTTTTCCTTCTTAAACTATTTAAAAGAAGATGAAGGGACGTTTATTTTTTATATTATGCTTTGGCTTGTTCTAAAATTTCAATTTTTTCTCTCTGATATTAAGTATAGAATTCATTTGTGTATGCTCTACATTTAATTGATCCTAATTCTTCATCTTACTCACACCAAAACAACTCTAAAAGATCTGTGAGTTTGCCTACCTCGCCCTATTTCTCCCCCTCTCTTTATTTTAATCGATTACTAAATATATTATCACTCCATGCCCAATGGCTTTCTCTTCCATTTTTCAACCAAAATTCTAAAAAATCCATTTCGTCTTATCATATCTAGCCTAAAATCCAAACGTTAAAATCAAAATCATATAGAGAGAGCCCTCTCTGAAGCTGGAATAGCTAGATCCCAGATTTAAAAGTAGGTTTGTGGTTTCCTTTGTAGTTTTCTCCCTCAACCTAAGAAATTACAGAGTGATAAAATTATGGCAGCCATATTGGGGAATGATCCAAAAAAATCTAAAATATTTCCTGGTAAATATTGATTTCAAAGTCTCAAAACTATTTCGTATGGCTGACAGTGAAATAGAAATTTATTAGAGTTAAGTTTCCATCCAAACCTATATATATATATATATATATCCACTTGTAAATATTTTCTTTGAAGATATGGCTCCCATAAAGGTTTACACCAGATCCTAATCCTCCCAAAGTTGTAAGCAATCCAGAGAAGTTGATTAGGAAAAAGAGCTTCATAGAAATTCAAGCCAGTAATAATAATTTTTCGAGAGTTAATTCACTCCCAGAAAGTCTTGTAACAGTTGAGGATAATCAGTTTAATTTACCTTTTGAGCAGAGTATTTTCATAACTACATCAAAAATATTTGTCCCTAAAACAATTGTATATGAAACTAAATTAAAACCATATATCTATCTACATAAACCTGTGATTTCTCAATCTATCAAGACACATTACATTAGTTTGAAAATCTTGAAGATTTGGTAGCTAAACTAAATAAAAATTTTGAAGAATCATTCATAGAATATTCCTCTACTTTTACTTCTCCAGCCCTATCATTCACCTCTCCTTTGACTCCATATTTTTATGTTGTTTCTATTTCACCAGTGGTTCATACTCCTTCTATATCAACTCACCATATTATAACTCCACCACTCTTACTACCCCCAAAATCAAGCTTTGTTGTAATCTCATCAACCCCTCATATTCTAATTATGGCAGCTCGATATGCTCCTTTGGTCTTGCAACAACCATTAAATGTCATTCCTGAGACTTATGCACAATGTATACCCAAATTTGATGGCACTATCCCTGTCACAACACAGAAGCGTATAGAAAAGATGAATTATTTCTCATACATAGAAGAAGTTGGAGATGATGATGTGAAAATGAGACTCTTTGCACAAAGTATAGCAGGGGAAGTTAGAAAATGGTTCAGGGGATTACCAATCGGTAGTATTGCATATTTGCAACAATTTCATTAAATTTTTCTCTCTAGATTTGAAATTAAAAATAATCCACTCCAGATTCTTGTAGAATATGAAAATTTAAGAAGAGCCCCAAATGAAAAAGTTTGGGACTATTGAAATAGATTCAATAATCTTTACAATTCTATCCCAACAACAATAAAACCTCCACCTGGGCTAGCTTTGATCTGATTTCCAGATGGGTTTGATGTTGATATAGATTATCAATTGAGAGAAATAAATCTAGTCACCTTAGAAGAAATGCAAAGAAATCCAGTCAGTGTAGAGGAAAAATTGTTGGAAAAAAGGGAAAATTTAAGGACTAAAAGAAGAGTGACCATTAAAGAAGAACCTTCTTCTTCTTCATCAGATGAAAAATTGGACACTTTAGTTAAAACCATGGAAAGGATGATGGAAAGAATAATTTTGACTGATAGAGCTCCACCAAGAGGACCTCAAGGAGGGCCTCGAATCGGGAATCCAAATTTTAGAAGACAGCAACCTCAAATCAAATAAAGAGAAACAAGAAACCAGGTTGATCAACAACAAATTAGACCTCCTTTTCAAGAAAATTTTGTTGAAGAAGAAAAAGGAACTATAGAAGAACCAGAAGAAGATCAAATTAATCTCTTTGGCGAAGGAGAGACGAATTTTGTTTTCCTAATCAAGGAGGAACATGATCTTTTCTTATTATCACATCCAGTGGATATACCTTCAGAATTAGAATATTATCAAAAGGGATATCAAAATTGCATTATGGAAGTACACAAACAATAAAATCTAAGAAGTAAAAAAGTTGTAGTAAATATTCCTAAGAATATCCCAACTGAGATCCCTTCCACAAGTCAAACAATGGTGAAAACCTCAAAGGAAGTTCCTCATAAATAAGACGAAAATGTTAAAAAACAAAAAAATCTTCAATCTTCTTTCAACATTGAGAATGAAGTGTCAAAGTTTAAAATTCATGTCCCATTGCTTGAATTAGTGAAAAATTATGTATATATAAATCAAGTTGTAAAGGCACTAAAAATTGAGGAAGGAACAAATAGTGTTATTGTAACTAATGACTAGCCTAAATTACTGTTTGGACCTGAAGTAGATGGAATTATACAAGATGGAAATTTTCCTCCATTTTATGTTATTCTTAACATTCATGATTTTACTCTGCACAATGCCATGTTGGATTCTGGTGCTTCACAAAATCTGATGCCAAAGGTTATTATGGAAAATTTTGGATTAGATATAACCAGACCTTACAAATACATTTACTCTTTTGATTCAAATGGTAAGATGTCTTGGATTAATAAAATATTTGTGTGTAACCCTTACTCATATTCTAGCAAAAAATCTGGTAATGGACATTGTTGTGGCAGACATCCCTCCCAAATATGGTATGCTTTCATCAAGATCATGGGGAGAAAAGTTGCAAGGGACATTACAGATGAATATGACATATGAAACTATTGTTATTTTTGGTCAACATAGGAGATTGTATAGAGAAACTCTTATGAAATACATGGTGAGTAGTGAGGATAAACCAAATAACTATCCATTTTATTCTGTACATCTAGAGATGGATGCTTTCATCCTGCATAATGATATTTTTTTAGAAGGGGAAGTTCAAACTGTGAAAATTCAATCAAAATAAATAGAAAGCGGAAAACCACAAATTTAAATTGAAAAATGGGTATAGCAAGATGGCTTATGGAACATGGACTTTGAGGGAGCGGTCAACAAAGAAGGCGTTGGAGCTGGAATATGGATTTCAGACATGAAATCAACTACATCAAAGAAATATTCATATAAACTTAATTTTGAGTGTGCAAACAAGGTCACTAAATATGAGGCTTTATTATTAGGTCTCCAAAGGTTTTAAAAAAAAATTAGGAGCTAAAATAATTTTAATTCATGGAGACTCTGAACTTATTATAAAACAAATCAAAGGTGCATATTTAGACAAGCATCTTAGAATGAGAGAATACAGAAATGTTGTTTTATACTTTTTACAGTGTTTTCCATAATATCAGTTGTCATTAATTCCCAGGGATCAAAATGCATTTTCTGAAGCATTAGCTACCTCAGCAAGTACATGAAAAACTCCTTTTAGAGCAAGAAACAAGCTAGAGATTGATATAAAACGTAGACTTGAAATCGCTAATAATGTTAGATACTAGAAAGTATTTGATAGTGACAAACATCTCAACAATTTCTTGCAATTAAACGATGAATTTGAGAATTTAAACATTGATACGGGAAACAATACTGATGGTAGTGAAAAGGAAACCATTTTCAATCTAAACAGTGAGGATTTTTAAGAATCTGAAATACAACGGCTTCAAAACAACACAATGCCATGAGGTCTAGTGCCACTTGAAGAATTGTTTTATTTTAATGATGTTGCTAAAAATCATACAATACAACCAACTGGGTCTAAAGTAGAAGATTGCAATATAGGTACTGAAGAAGATCCCGGGATTTTGAAACTTTCAAAGTCAATGCCTACAGAAGAAAAGTAGAGATACATTGATTTATTTAAGGAAGACACTGATTTTTTTGCATGGGGATACTGGGATTTAAAGGTTTGTGACAAAGGTATCATTTAGCATACTATTCATGTTAAAGAAGATCAAAAACCTTTTAAACATAAACTAAGAAGAGTAAATATTTTTTTATTGCCTCTAATTGAGAAAGAAGTTATAAAACTTTTTGATGCTAGGATCATAGTGCCTTTAAGATTTTCTAAGTGGATTTCAAATTTAGTACCAATGAGGAAAAATTATGGATAAATAATACTATGTGTGGACCTTAGGAAGTTGAATAAGGCTTCCCTTAAAGACAATTATCCCCTACAAAAAATGGATCATATACTTCATAGAGTAGTTGGGTCCATCAAAATTTCATTTCTTGATGGTTTCTTTGGTTATAACCAAATTTTAGTACATCCAGATGATCAAGATAAGACAACCTTCACAACATCATGGGGAAAATTTATGTATGTGAAGATGTCATTTGGACTTATGAATGTAGGAGCGACATTTCAAAGAGAAATGTATATTGATTTTGCAGATGAAAAATATAGGTTCATTGTCATATATACTGATGATATTAATATTTTCTCCAAATTTGATGAGGATCATGTGCATCACTTAAGAATTGTATTTGAAAAATGCAGAAAGTATGGAATTTATTTAAACCTAAAGAAATCTCTTTTTGGGATGGAAAAGGGAAAATTATTAGGCCATATAATCTTGAAGGATGGTATTGAAAATTGATCCCAATATAATTGAATCCATCATGAAAATTTATCCCCCAAGAAACAAGAAGAAAGTGAAATATTTTATTGGTAGATTAAACTTTTTGAGGAGATTTATTCCTAATTTGGCTGAAATTTTGAAAACTATCATTGACATGTTAAGGAAAGACAATGAAATAAAGTGGAACGTCAAAGAAAGGAAATAATTCAATGAAGTAAAGTTATCTTTGACCCATGCTCCTATTTTAATTAGTCTGGATTACACTAAATATTTCATAATATTGTCTTTTGCTTTAGAACACACTATTGTCGCAATACTATTACAGGAAAAAAAAAAAAAAAGAGTACATGAAAAACCTATAGCTTTTTTTAGCACAAGATTGAGAGATGCTTCTTTGAAGTATAATATCAAGGAAAATCAAGATTTTTCTCTAGCCAAAGCCTTGAAATATTTCAGAGTCTATGTGTTACATTCTCACATAATTGACTTTGTTCCAAGTGCAGTAGTGAAGGATATCCTTACTCAAAATGATCTAGATGGAAAAATATGTAAATGGATATAAATCATTGTGTAATATGACATTGAAATAAAACCAAAAAATCTTATCAAAGGTCAAAGGTTATCCAAATTAATGGCTGAATCAAATTTCCATGCACTAGATATAAATTTTGTAGCTTCTCTTGATGGAGAAGAGGATATGGCGACTCCAAAGATATCAGAACGTTTTGTCACTTCCCCCTGGTACACAGATATTATTTATGCCTTGCAAAATTTACAATCCACCCCTTGTTTGACAAAAACCAAGGCAATGTTTCTTAAATTAAAGGTTGTAAAGTTCTACATTTTAGACCAGCATTTATTTGGAAGGATGTTGGAGGAATATTAAATAATTGTTTGTTGAAAGATGAAGCTGATGGGATAATGGAATAATTTCATAAAGGTGACTATGGAGGACATCTTTACTAGAAATCCATAGCAAAAAAAATCCTGAGAGCTCGCTTTTACTGACCTATCTTGTTTGTTGACATTCATAAGAAGGTTTAAACTTGTCATCAATGTCAAATTTTTGAAGGCAAGAGGAAGCTCTTACCTTTACCTTTGAAGCCCATTTCAGTAGAGGTGGCTTTCCAAAATTGGGGTTTATATTTCATAGGAGAAATTCATCTGAGTTCTTCATCACAACAAAAATGGATACTGATAGCCACATATTAGTTCACCAAGTGGATATAATCAGTCCCAACTAGACAGGCTATAGATTTTGTAATCATCCAATTCATAGAAGGTATTATTCTATCTAGCTTTGGTTTTCCACAAAAAATCATCAAAAATAATGTTGTTTCTTTTAAATCTAAAAGGATTATTGATTTATGCAACAAGTATCATATAGTATTAGGACATTCTACTACTTATTATCCTCAGGGAAATGGACTAGCAGAATCTTCTAATAAATCTTTGGTAAGCATCATAAAGAAGCTACTACAAGGAAACAAGAAATCCTAGCACAATAAATTGATCGATGCTCTACGGGTTGATGGGATAAGCACAAAGAAATCAATTGGAATGTCACCTTTCCAATTGGTTTATGGAGTAGATGTAATTTTTCCTACATCCGTAGGAATTCCATTGTTAAAATTATTGCAAGAACTATATGTTGAAAGAAATGATGCACAAAGAAGAATAAACCAGATGATACAGTTGCAGCAAACCAAAGAAGAAGTCTACAACAGCACACATATAATTCAAGATAAGATCAAAAGAATCCATAACAATAGGGCTAAATTAGATGATTTCCAGCTAAATGATCTTGTTTTAAAGTGGGATTCCAAAAATTAGGAGAAATGAAAGCACGGAAAGTTTGACACTCTATGGAAAGGAACTTACAAAATTGAAGCTTTCCAGGGTAAAAATGCAATTTTGTTAAGGGATTTGATTGGAGAATGACTTCCAGTAGGATCTGTCAATGGCAAGCTGCTCAAGCACTATTTCACTTGATAACGTATAAGTTTTTTTTTACACATATCAGTGTATATATCATTTTATCATTTTACTGCAAGTGAGGTTGGCTACTATTAGGAATTGAATCCCGCAGAGAAGGCCCTAAGCTTCTAATTATTTTGCTACCATATCTATGAAATAACAGTTGATCAATTCTTTCAAGCAAAGGACAAACAAGCTACCTCCCAATGGAAAGGCTACTGATCTACGGCGTTCTTGGCACCTCACAAGGAGGGTGACATCCCCATTGGAGTCACTGTTAGGGTCCTATAAATTATAGTGATCAATTGATGATTATCTGGTTTTATTACATGGGATATTGTAAATAATATTCCCATTTCTATAAAATTATTTTCAATATTTGAAAAAAAAATGAAAATAAAAATAAAAATAAAAAAATAGAAAATAGAAAAATGAAACGAAAATAAGAGGGGAATTTAAATATATATATGTGTGTGTGTGTGTGTGTGTGTGTGTGTGAAAAAAAAAATTAAAAATGATAAAACCCCATTGGGCACGCATGCTTAAATGCCACCATGAATTATCAATAAAAATTTGATTTTAATGTTTATTTTTAATTTAAAATTTGTAATATTCCAAATCTGGAACAGCACAGCAAGCCTGCTGAAATAACGCACTCCTGGGAGATTGATGCACAGAAATGAGTTTAAAACCCTTGGATCCCTTATATCAATAGATCTGGAGTCTAGATCCAAAAGGGTGGCAAAAACAAATCAAACTAGGTGTGGTAAACAAATCTCCCACCACCTAGTCTAGCTGAAAAACACCCTACAAGAGGGGTTGCAGCTATGCACAACAAACTGCTTCAGAAATAACGTAGTCTTGGACAGTATGAGTAGGATGCCATCAAATATGATTAACTTATGATTATACAGCAGAAAATCAGAATTATAATGAAGCTATTTCAATATACAGTAGAATACAGGAGACAATAGAGCAATAAATCTTCAGGAAAGAAGGCTACAACACATATATAACTGTAGAAATGGCTCAACAGTGTTATTTTAAGGAGCTGCAGCAGCTGAATATTACAAATCAGATCTAGGACAGATCTGTGGACAAAACATCAGATCCATTTCAGATCTGGAAACTAGATAGTCTTATTTACAAGATCCCCTTGGGGTTTTGACCAAATCATGCATAAACAAGAGTAGATCTGAGTTTTAAGTTGCAGATCTGTAAAATACTGCAGAAATTTCTGAAGATGACTTTTCATTACAATATATCAGATCTAAACAGAACATGGATCAGCAAGCTAATCCATGGATCACCAAAGTGAAAGGCAAAGCCCAGCACCAGAGATCTCTCATCAAAAATGGGATCAAAACACCCTGAAGAATCTCATATGAAAATAACGCAGTCCCTCAATGAAAATTTTGTTGTAGCTTGAATAACAAAGGTGGCCTGATGCCAAGAAACAAATTTGAAGCTCAAACAGTAGAGGCACTCTTCCAGGAGGTTAAAAGACACACTCCATGAGAATAGGCTCCAAAACAAGCTCGATCTCTACAGATCTAAAATCCCACTTGCTGCAGCTTGCAAAAGTAAGCAAACACTCACTGGATCTGCGCTGTTATTGAAAGTAGAGCTTGGCCCAAATCCTGATAATGGATCAAATCAGCAAATACTCCTCCAATATTCCTCAAGGGAAGAGGTTAAATCCCTGCATAGGAACTCCAAGTGCTAAGCAGCACAATTCTCCACTAAACAACAAAGAATAGTATTTGTCTAATCAGACAAGATACTCACAAATATAATCAATCCACCTTCTCTTGCTGCCTTCCCCTTCCTTTTATAAGATGAGAGTCTTCACAAACCCTAAACCACCTTGATGAGTTAGCTCCTTTCACATGAGGGGCCTCCTTCTAGAACTGTGTTGTCCCTTTATGAGGTACATTGAATCTAGACAGCGTTGTAGATTTGGTCAAGGTTGACCCAGTCTCACAGCTCAAACCCCTTTCACACTTGAAAGTGATTTATTTACATGGCCCTAATTTATCCTTGTTCACATGGGCATTGATATATTCAGTATTTTTAGGAGTTTTACATGTCCTCCTTTATTCATTTATTCATGCAACATAAAGTAAAACAAAAATGAATATTCCTCTTAGCTTAGGCTAAATATGAATATTACAAAATTTATGTTTATAAAATTTTGTATGCTAAACAATGTTTTGTCGTATTGTGTAAACATCGCACCCATATCAACAACAGATATTTATCGTGCACAAATTAATGGCAGGGAGAATTTTTTGGACCCCTCTGATCTTTCAGAACTTAACAAGGGGGGGGGTCCCGAAAAGCGTATTTTTGAAACACTGCTTGTGTGATGTGTTGGGTTCTTGGGTTTTTTGGGGGTCCCTTCCCAAAGCCATTTGCTACTATAAACCCCCCCGGAAAACTACCATAACACTCTCCTTTCCACCTGACACCTCCATGCCTCGTCCCCACTCTCATTTGTCACCTCCCGCAAAAAAAATACCTCAATCATTACCGTTCAAATCACCCGCCATATTTTCAAATGAAAATTAAACATTAAAACATATCCCGTCATTTCCCTTTTTCCTAATTAAATTCCCCCACTCCAGAAATGGTAATAATTTTTTTATGATCCTAATCGACTCTGTTATAAAAAAACCCCTCAAAAACTTGCAGCAATTTCTCTTTCGACCGTCTTTTACCTATTCAAGTCAAGCTTGATCCATTCCAATGTTACTTAGTGCCATTTTGCAGCAGTTCCTCTACAAAATTCTACCAAACAAGAAATCTGGTAACCCTGATCTTTCATTTTTTCCTCTACAATTGAAAATGTCAGGGCGAAAGGGAAAAGGATAAATTCCCGAGGAATATCCCATGATACCACTTGTCCATGACCTTGATAAAACTCCCTTAATCTATACCCAGTATAAATTTGCAGAGACCAAGTGTGAATTTGACTTCTATGAGCTTCATAATTGGGCTAACCAAAAATACTTGGACCATAGTGACGATTTGAGCATCTCGGAGTCCCTCCTTCCTCATTTTATCATTCCCAAAACTCATTCCTTACCTAATTTATCTTCCTCGTGTCATCTCAGATACCTTCCCAGCCAAAAGGCAGTAATTGCCCACAACAATGAAGTGTTATTTTTTATTTCCACATAAAGCATTTTCCAAGCCTTACAGGTAACTCCTCAAGAATCATTGCATACATTTTCCACCGATACATTGATGGAAATTTACAAGAAGCTTATCTCCCCTAGCGAGCCAACATATTTGCATGTTTTTTACCAGAGAATGTCAAATTTCCTAGAAAAAATCCCGCATACTCTATTTCCATCTTCCCATAAATGTTGAAACAAGTAATTTCTATGGTTACTCGCTTACTAGGATACTATACAAACCAGTGGGTGATGAAGTTATTTTAGGATTCTTGTCAGTATTTGCAGTTTTAGAGACACCTTCAACCCTTTCTAATTACAGTCAGTTCTTGTCCGATATCATGCAAGATCAATTTATGAAGTTTAAAGTTGAAGGTATCTTCAAACACCAAAAAGAAATAGTGTATCTCATGTTTTTTCATTAGGCAAACAGATTCAAATTACCTTTGCAGAATATGAATGATAAGGGTAACCCATTATCAGCAATCCATTGGACTTCTCTAGTTAGAAATAACTCATAGGAGTATTCCTGTATAGATTTTGTGGATAATTTCCCTCACACATCTTTGTGTCTTCTTAGCAGTGATGTCATTCCAAGGATTTCACTGAAAATCAAGAAAGTTTTTCACCTTTCGGAGCAGTCAAAGCTTGGAGAATTGTACTTGTACCAAAATTATATAGAAATCAGGATTTATGGATCAGAACTTCATTCTTACAGACTGCCAGTATTTGTGCCAGTCAAGATTTTTTCACTAGAGTACAAAATATAGATATTGAATATGGATGAGTTACATTTTATATCTAATAATAAGAAGGCGCAAATACAATTAAAGGCCCATGTAGGTCCCTACATTGTAAATACCATAGCAGCAACTAAAGAAGTGGAGGATATTTTGAAACAAATGAAATTCAAACCAAGCTTCACATGGTCCTATGATTATCTAGGCATAATTTTGAATCTAAGAGTTGAACAAAAGAGCACTCCATATGCACATAAACTGGGGAATGATATTGAGAAATATGGTAACTACGAAGAGTGTACTGAAAACACCTTGTAGGAGGCTGGAGAACAACCACTCAGCCAGAAATTTTAAAGACTCCAATTCCAAAAGATAAATATATTAAAATAATAAGAGAAATTGTGTCTCCCACCAATTCAAGGTCTCAGGATTTTCGAGTTTTTAAAAGGAAAAAGAAGATTAAATCTATTAATAAAATCATCATCGACATCCAGGATGATACATGGAACAATACTACACAAGAATCATCGGAGGAAAGGGAAAATCAAGATCAAGAAACAGTGATCTTAATAAGCTCATTGACTCCCTTAACTAATGTTGAAGACATAACATAGTCACAAGTGTCCTCTTCATCCCATGACATACCTACACAGCATCAAAGTATCTTTGCAAGATATATAGAGATCAAATTGAATAATTAAGCTCTTAAAGCTTCAATATATTTAGAATTCTCGAAACAAACTAACACCACTCAACATATATTTATATTTTCATTTTATTCGGAAAAAGGGATGTTTCAAATCGCATTTTTGGAGCCCGTAGTGCCAGCCCCCGGAACTGCTAAAGATTATAAGGCTTCAGTATTTTCAGTTGACACTAAAAATGTTCGTGAAATCGATCAAATTTATTTGCACGAACAAGTTGGAGAGATGATTCATTCATCATTAACCAACTCAACCATGACTGCCTCTAAATGATCTGAAAATGGAATGTACTTGTTTAAGGGTGCAAGGTATCCATTTTCCTTAGTTTCAAATTGAGCTATACACTCCAAGTGACCTCTGAAAATGTGAGAACAAACTATTTCCTATACAGAGATGGACTGTAGGGGCATTCACCGGATGTTTCACCTTTCTAGGAAAGGATGAATCCAGAGGCTACCTGGCCCTCTACAGACTCTGCCTAAGGAAATAATATGTAAACACTTAGAAGTCTTTGACATACACATACTTGAAGTTTGATGTCTTGCGGAATAAGACAAATAACTTTCTGTAGCTGAGTAGGTGATTAGGTGTGTATGCAAGTTATGTATATTTGCTGTTTAACACTTGATATCAGTTTTGTTTAGCATATCATATTCAGCAAATAAAGACATCAAAATGATTAAGCAGTTCACCCCCTCCACTGGGCTACATCTGCTGGACCAAGCCTCTCAAACTAGGCTTGTCCTCTTGTATTAAAAATGCTACAAAGGCTAATACAAGAATAAGAGTGTCTTGAAAGACAGATCTGACTGTAAATACAGAATCAGAAGATAGGAATTAGCTAAACATGCTCTTTCCCAAACACTAAACAGTGAAATTGTACCTTGTATAGTACGTTTCCCCAATTGTCCTTGGTGGCCCTTTAGACTTGCATGGAGAATTTCGAGATAAAGATGACCTCAATTGGTTCTGAAACCTCTTCCATTAGAATCAGAAGGTCGAAAATATCAGAAATAGACTTTTGAATCACCAAAAATGGATGAACATAGCACCCAAACAGCTCCAACACTGAAATGGCCCTGGTGGCCCTGAAAGATTCCCTGAAGCTAAACAGTGAGAAGAATTCCTCAAAAGGAAAAACGAGCTGTAGAAATGGATTCAAAATGCTGAAAAACTTCAGGAATGACCTTCGTTCCACATTCACTGGCTGCACAATTCCCAATGCAGCTCCCAAACTGATTTGGCCCCGGTGGCTCCCCGAAACTTACGGAGAAAAATCACCCTCGGCAAATCGGTTCGATGGCCGTGAAACCCGTGCCAATGGCTCTTAAGGTCGAAGAGACCCAAAAATCAAAAAAATTTCGTCTTCAAAGGCCCCTATCAAAATTTATGGCCTCTTTAGTAAACTCGTTTCACCAACAAAACCTCCACTAAATGGGAGCAACCGCAGAGTGCGCCGCCACATGGGGAGGTGGAGCCAAAACTGGGGCGGAACCGCCATAAAAGGCGCGTTGTTAAACTTGAAATAAATTTCATTGTTATGACCCGACGTGTTCACATAGAATGGCGGTTATATAACAAACGGTTTTCCAACGTTTAATTAACACATAACCAAAGTTTTGTTTAAAATAATTAAAACCCACTAACAAACGCATATCCAAAGTTTATCCGCCCGTTTGGAATTGCGCGCCGATGAAATTGTGAGTTGGTTCCGCGCTGATGGTCTTATGGGAAGGGGGCTGGCCCCCTTCGGGCCCCGCCCACACAAACACACGGAATAAATAAAACACCGCTGCCAACGCATAACATGAAACAAAGCGTGGCCCAACGGTAAATGCTGCTGGTTAATATGCATGCGGTCGCGGGTTCAAACCGTCCGAGCCCGAAAATATTTTAAAACGCGCCATTTCAATTCGGTCTTGGGGCCCACGTGGCGGCCTCCGGGCTAGCCACGTGGCGCCTCCTGATTGGCTGATACGGAAATATTCCCCAGAATATTCTGTGGAATATTCCACGGAATATTCCCAGAATATTCTGTGGAATATTCTTTTTTTAATAAAAATTTTCCAAAGTCCAATTTGCCCTTTTTTTAATGGAAATTCAGAAAACTTTGAAGTTGAATAACTTTTGCATACGGAGACCATTTTTCGAACCGTTCACGGCGCCGGAATCAGGAAGACGAGCTCTATCCGGTCGTTCAGGTTCCAACCAGTTCTGAGCACCTTCATTTTTGACCATTTTACGACACTTGGTCCTGAGCTCCTGATCACACCTCCCAAATGAGAAGGCTTTTGGTCCCCAAAAGCTTACTGAATCTCTGCACTGAACTGTACAGCACTTGAGGAACAGAAATATCCTCTTCCAGTCAGCCAAAAGAGCATACTAATGCCCAAAAATGTCCTGCCTTGCTAACTGTCATCATGGCGACTTTTTGCTGCATACGCCAAGTACTTGTCGAATCCCGACCAAGTTCTTTCGCCAGACAAATCTGAAATTGCAGGAACCAGCAATGAAACTTGCTGAAATATGAGCTGAAATATTCCCCTGAATATGTGGACTTGCCAACTGTCACGATGCCCATCCAAGGCACCTTCATTCCAGAAGAAGAACTGCCTCCCAAATGAGAAAGCTTTTACAAAGATGAAACACTTCATCATTTCTCCTGTTTACAATCTTGGAGATCAAATTAACTTTTTCCAAGTCAATATAACATTACATGCATGTTTAAAAACAAAGTAATCAACCCTTCAAGTTAATCACACATACATGTTTAAAATACAAGGAAATCATCATGATCCCTGTGCTCATGCATCTCATTCTCATGCATGCAGTTTATCCTTCAACTTTCTCTTAAGTACAATCATAAGTACAAGATCCTCAATCACATGTACATGTACTTTCAAAGCTGAAATGAATATAACTTTTGCTACGATAGAGTGAGTCTCATACTCAGCTTTTCCATCTTGCAACTTGCATTCCTTTAACAAAGAAAATGCATTCAATCAAAAGACATGCAACTTTAATTGGATAAGAATTCTAACCATTTCTTACCAATCCATTTCAAAGGTGATTCCTTTAACTACACATCGATATCAGCATGCGTATCATCCTGACACATGTCAATGATGGAAACTTCCTTCCCATTCTTGCCATACTCTTTCTCCCACTTCTTCAACTTTTGTGGAAGCATTGTTGGATTCAGAGTCCAACACCTTTCAACAGTATGTCCTTGCTTATGGAAGTTGTCATTATAAAAATGAACAAAAGAGCTTCAGCCAACTCAAACAACAAGTAGTTTGCAAAATAATAAAGCAGTCAATCTTCAACACTGCTTAAGACACCTTTCAAGCTACACAATCAAGCTAGTGATGTCAGTCAAGCAAACCAACTTTGCAACCTGCTCCGATACCATCTGATCTGAAAATGGAATGTACTTGTTTAAGGGTGCAAGGTATCCATTTTCCTTAGTTTCAAATGTGAGCTATACACTCCAAGTGACCTCTGAAAATGTGAGAATAAACTATTTCCTATACAGAGATGGACTGTAGGGGCATTCACTGGATGTTTCACCTTTCTAGGAAAGGATGAATCCGGAGGCTACCTGGCCCTCTACAGACTCTGCCTAAGGAAATAATATGTAAACACTTAGAAGTCTTTGACATACACATACTTGAAGTTTGATGTCTTGCGGAATAAGACAAATAACTTTCTGTAGCTGAGTAGGTGATTAGGTGTGTATGCAAGTTATGTATATTTGTTGTTTAACACTTGATATCAGTTTTGTTTAGCATATCATATTCAGCAAATAAAGACATCAAAATGATTAAGCAGTTCACCCCCTCCACTGGGCTACATCTGCTGGACCAAGCCTCTCAAACTAGGCTTGTCCTCTTGTATTAAAAATGCTACAAAGGCTAATACAAGAATAAGAATGTCTCGAAAGACAGATCTGACTGTAAATACAAAATCAGAAGATAGGAATTAGCTGAACATGCTCTTTCCCAAACACTAAACAGTGAAATTTGTACCTGCTACAGTACTTTTCCCCAATTGTCCTTGGTGGCCCTTTAGACTTGCAGGGAGAATTTCGAGGTGAATATGACCTCAATTGGTTCTGAAACCTCTGCCATTCAACTCAGAAGGTCGAAAATATCATACATAGACTTCTGAATCACCAAAAATGGATGAACATAGCACCCAAACAGCTCCAACACTGAAATGGCCCTCTTGGCCCTGAAAGCTTCCCTGAAGCTAAACAGTGAGAAGAATTCCTCAAAAGGAAAAACGAGCTGTAGAAATGGATTCAGAATGCTGAAAAACTTCAGGAATGACCTTCGTTCGACATAAACTGGCTGCACAATTCCCAATGCAGCTCCCAAACTGATTTGGCCCTGGTGGCTCCTGGAACTTCCACGGAGAAAAATCACCTGCAAACGGCCTCAGATGGCTGTGAAACCTGTGCCAATGGCTTCAGAAGGTCGAAGAGACCCAAAATCAAAAAAAAATCGTCTTCAAAGGCCCCTCCTATCAAAATTTATGGCCTCTTTAGTAAACTGCCTGTTTCACCAACAAAACCTCCACTAAATGTGGAGCAACTGCAGATAAGGCCGCCACATGGGGAGGTGGCGCCAAAACTGGGCGGAACCGCCATAAAAGGCGCGCGGTTAAACTTGGCAATAAATTTCATTGTTATGACCCGACGTGTTCACATAGAATGGCGGTTATATAACAAACGGTTTTCCAACGTTTAATTAACACATAACCAAAGTTTTGTTTAAAATAATTAAAACCCACTAACAAACGCATATCCAAAGTTTATCCGCCTGTTTGGAATTGCGCGCCGATGAAATTGTGAGTTGGTTCCGCGTTGATGGTCTTATGGGAAGGGGGCTGGCCCCCTTCGGGCCCCGCCCACACAAACACACGGAATAAATAAAACACCGCTGCCAACGCATAACATGAAACAAAGCGTGGCCCAACGGTAAATGCTGCTGGTTAATATGCATGCGGTCGCGGGTTCAAACCGTCCGAGCCCGAAAATATTTTAAAACGCGCCATTTCAATTCGGTCTTGGGGCCCACGTGGCAGCCTCCGGGCTAGCCACGTGGCGCCTCCTGATTGGCTGATACGGGAATATTCCCCAGAATATTCTGTGGAATATTCCACGGAATATTCTTTTTTAATAAAAATTTTCCAAAGTCCAATTTGCCCTTTTTTTAATGGAAATTCAGAAAACTTTGAAGTTGAATAACTTTTGCATACGAAGACCATTTTTCGAACCGTTCACGGCGCCGGAATCAGGAAGACGAGCTCTATCCAGTCATTCAGGTTCCAACCAGTTCTGAGCACCTTCATTTTTGACCATTTTACGACACCTGGTCCTGAGCTCCTGATCACTAAATCACATATATCTTTAAACAATGTTCGCTCACAGTTAAATATTTAAAGAATGTATTCTCTAGCCAAAGAAACTAGGATTAATTATTTGGAAGATTTAGTTATCAGGATAGTACATGATCCTAGTGATTTCAAACAGCCGAAGAAATAATAAAGAGTAATAATTCATATATTCAAGCACTCAGAAAAGAACTCAAACTACCATATACAGAACATCCTCTAGCTAAAGAAGCTACCATTTTAGAGATGGTGAAATAAAATTTGTTCGCAATAGTAGTGGAGCATAATGCTAAGTGGAGCATAATGCTCAAATCTAGAAAATGGAGAAAGATATGGAAGCACTACTAAAGAAAAAAGAACAATGGGAAACAACAACAGGCACATCAACAGCAAGTACATCAATAGGAGCCACAACTTCAAATTCCTCAAAAAAGTTAGCCAAAGCTTTGGGGGAATCATCTCTGAAAATAAAGAAAAGGAGAAATTGATAGAAGCACTCACCAAGTTGGAGGAAAACAAAATCAAGGCAGACAATGCTTATCTAGCATAAGCGCAAAATAATTTTAAACTCCTAAAGAAAATTCAAAAGTATGAAGATCAATCATTTATAATTCAGATGTTAGTAGAAGCCAAACACGACATTTGGAAAAATATCAACTCCAATATTACAGAGTTGTGGCCATCTATTCAGATCATTTTTTAACAAGAATAATTGGTGGAGGGATTTAAAGCATCGGTTGAAAATGTCAAGGTTGATCTTGAACATAGGCCAGAGGAAGCATAGAAAATCATAAGAATGCTTAACTCCAAAACTAGAGATGAACTAGAGGAACTGAACATTCAGGACAGGACAGAGATAGTGATGGAGTTCAAAATAGTTTTTACTAAGAATAACTTGATGGTGCAGTTAGGGAAAAAAATGCAAATAAATTGAGCTACAAGTCAAGAGATTTAAAAAAAAAAAAAAAAATCCTACAGGGAAAAGGACTTCCAGCTCGCAGGAATTCTACTGGAAAATTGATTCCAGTAGAAAATTATCAAGAGAATTTTTGCAACATTGTTGAGGATGCCTCAAAATTTGCAAAGAAAAAAGGGGATATCAGTGGAGAAGAATTTCTAGAAGTCCTCCAATTTTATCTTCATATTCAACATAAGATCTATCACCTTTTTCCAACAAGCCAACTTTTGAGACCTACATTGAGGTAGATGAAAGATTTATGAATATCGTAAATTATTTTATCCCATGTGAAGGAAGGTGGGACTAGTTACTAGAATTGATCAAGTAAGCACAACAGAAGATCCATAAATTTGGTAACATACAAACAAGAAGAGCAGGAAAATAGCTACATTCAGCAATCGATTTCCTCCAAAATTTCAACAACGCAACGGATTTTATCCACCTTTCCTATTTTCTTGTTATTTTTTTGAAATGTGTACCTCTTTGTTAGATATTTATTATGTAATCAATTCCTTTTTGGAATCTCAAGTAAGTTGAATAGGAAGTCGATAAATATTTTTTAACAATACTTAGAAAGGGTTGGAACCTGAAAGAAGAAAATAGTTTTTGTGTTTGTAAGCATTACATTTTGAAGTAATCAATTCAGTAATATAGAGAAATTTTGATCTCTGGATTCTTTTGTCAAGAAAATGGTGATGTTCTCCTTTTTGTAATATTTTTTCCATTCAAGTTTCACATGAATGTTTTCCTTCTTAAATTGTTTACAAGAAGATGAAGGGCCGAATTTATTTCGGATGCTCTACTCTAGATTGTTATACAATTTCAATTTTTTCTCTCTGACATTAAGTATAGAATTCATTTGTGTATGCTCTATATTTAATTGATCCTAATTCTAGTTCATCTTACTCAAACTACAACATCTCTAAAATACCCATGACTTTTCCTACCTCGCCTTTTTCTCCCCCTCTATTTATTTTAATTAATTACTAAAGATATTACGACTCCATGCCCAATTGTCTTCTCTTCCATTTTTCAACCAAAATCTTAAAAAATCCATTTCGTCCTTTAATACCTAGCCTAAAATCCAAACATTAAAATCAAAATCATATAGATACAGCCCTCTCTGAAGCTGGAAGGGCTACATCCCAGCTTTAAAAGTAGGTTTTTTTTTACCTTTATAGTTTTATTCCTCAACCTAAGAAACTATAGAGTGATAACAAACATCAACATATGTGGATCTCTCAACTGCACCAAAAATGAGCTCTTTGTAGCATAATCATGTTAAAAAGCTAGTAACCACCATACTTCGCATAGGAATATATAGATCTAATATCATCAACATGAATAGCATGAAATAATAATAGTAGCGTATACATTCTCATAATTAGTGAAAAAATTATCCATGAAGCTCATCAATATAGAAGCATACTCCTGTAGCACAAACTCTAGCTCTGAGCAACAAAACAAGAAGTAACAAAAGCATCACTAGCAACATATGAGCCAATACAAATAATCTCTCCAATGTCATCAATGCATGGCCAAATTAGTAATGCATCCAAGAAGCAATAACAGAGAACCAATCTATGCAAAAGTAGCAGCAATATACGATCTTTCAATATAGCATTGTAATCAACTCATCATCTCCTTGATCTCATGCTATCAAGTTCAACTCACTCTCTCTCCTCATATAATGAGATGAAAAATCCAAAGCAAAAAAAATATATCAATAAAACATCATAGGCAACATGCATACTCTCATGCGACTCATGCAATAACATATTCTCTCCATGCATGATTAGCAATATACCTCTAATCCAACTCACACAAATGCATAAGTTCATCACAATTCATCCATCCAAATGAAAATCATCTCAGCGGCAACATGCAACATACATATAGATATATATATATATATATATATATATATATATATATATATATATATATATATATATATACATATAGATATATATATATATATATATATATATATATATATATATATATATATATAACATGCATATAAATATGTACACTAGATGTGTTAATTCCAAAACACCATCATCTAATCTCCATAGTAGCCACACACGTGACAATACATGACATAAATGTGATCTAGAAATATGAGCACTAGAAATATATCAACCATGCCATGCAATCATACTAACACATCTAAATCTCCATGAATCAGCCACAACAACACATTTCTCAACATATTCATGCAATAAACAAGCGTCAAATAGATGCATAACAAGATCCTCCATTGTGAACATAATGCCAACAATCTTCTTGTCCGTCGAAAGCAAGAATGCTCCCCATGGAAGTGTGATCATCCTCCAATCCTTTGACAACTCTCTCTATGAAGGGTTCAAGCTCTAAATATTAATCGCAAAACTTTGAGCATGTTAAACTTTAGTAGCACAAATCATTGTAGCATCCATTAGTTCAAATACATGGTTGACATGCCCTCAAAAATATCATAATAATCATCATACCACTGCTCCAAAGCTAACAACAAATATATGTGATTGATTTGAATGATGAAAATATAAAAATAAGGATAATATTTGAAATAGAAACAATAATTCAAACCTCATGTAGCTCCCATGCATCACCTTCCTATTACAAAGATTTATCTTCATGTAATCTCTTTGTTATGGTTTCAACTCCAATGATATACATGTAACTTAATATGTGCCATATTCTCCCCTTGTGACCTTTCATAATTCAGTTTTTTTTTGGAGTCTCTTGCTGCTCCTTTCTCCTCCATATTTTGATAGGATGATCTTTGGCATGCACATCACCGTCTTTCTTCTTGTTTTTTGACCTACCATAACTTTCTCCCTTTGACTGGATTGCCTGTAACACATGGGTAGCTTGCAATATTTGGCCTTATGGCCAATATTGTCACACGCATAACACCTTGTGTGACTAAGTAACAAAGGAATATATCCATATCTTATGTTGATATGTTTTCTACTCCTTGCATATGCCTTGCATTCAATATCCCTATGGACAAAATAATTACATGAGAAACAGTGACCATAAAAAGGACTATTATACCTGACTATTGATGATCTTCATGATGAGGGAAAGAATCATTGTGATTTATACAACATTACAATTCAAATACTTAGTCATACAAACATACAAGGATACCCTAGCAATAACCTTTCTCAATTATTTTCCATATAAAAAACTTTGTAGCACATCAACAACTAGATACTATCTCTCTATTCATTAGGTTTCATTGTCAAATATCTCTAGTAAGCATAATGTGCTTAATTCCCAACAATAGATTAAAAAAATATTGTTTTTCAAGACGTAATTGTTACACAGCATTTTGTCACTTTCACTACAATCCCCATCTCGCCCATTCGAGGGTCATTTCCGTGATCAATAAGCAGTGGCATGCCTTGCAAAGACCATCATTGTATCCCTTTACATGAGAGTAATATTCCTTATGTTGACAATTCCCTAAGCAAAGACTCAAAAACCCTTATTTTTCCTTGGCGCGGGTAGTCAGTTATGCCCTTGCGCCGAAGAAGAAGATTAACACTGGGCCCTACACCAGTTGGCGCTCTGTCCCAGTTCACCACCCGCGCCAAGCTGTTTATGGAATGTTTTTTAAAAATAGAGGCAGAGATTCCACTCCAACCACCTCGAGGATGAGTCATTGGGAGTGGTTGAACTGAACATCCATGGAATCCCTCCTTTAGTTTATGGTTTCCACCTCTTATGGGAACTCCCTAAAGGATAGGCCTCCCTCCCACCTTTGTAGGGATCCTAAACTCCTCCTTTTCCTCTATAAAAAGAAGCTATCTCTCTTAGCCTAAGCTAGCTGAACTTTGAGAATTGAACATATTATAGCTAGACTACTAGAGAAGATAGAATAAGAAGGAATTGCATTGAGGAAGCTTGAGTCCATGACTTTTGAGATAGCTTGAGTCCATGCCTTCATCCCGTCCGAATTCCCTGACGAGCATCTGAGACGCGCTTTGGTTGAACCCCACTAGAGGAGACTGCGACGTGAAAGAATTGGTTGTAACTCTTCCTTCTGTTAATTTATATACATGACTATTGTTTGGTTCCCATTTTGTATTATGTTAGATGCTTAATGCAACATGTTTAGCCCTCTTTGACTGGCTAGTAGTTATTAGTGAAACCATTATGTTGTATGTTTTTCTTGTTTTTTTTCTATGTGCAATTATCTGAGCGTGACTGCGGAAGGATTCTGACTTGCCAAGGCAGGAGCGAGAGGCCACTAACACTATAGCAAAGACGACAATGTTAGATTCCAAGTAGGTCAATCTATCATGTCCTTTTTTCATTCAATAATTAGGAATCAACACTCTAGCATGTCTCTTTGTTTCTAGACCCATTCTAGGGCTAGAGGATCGTCTCTGTCCGTGGAGAGGATTTACCTGCTTAAAAAATTGGCGACTCCACTGAGGAACGGTGCGAGTTTGTCGTTTCATCTTGTTGGGTTAGTTTCAATTATTGATTTAGCTATCTATCTTTTTCTGGTTTTCTTTCTTATTTTTCATCCTCTGTTCAGCTCCAGAGTGTCAAGATTGACCTCTGCTCATTAGGTTTTGGTTTTTCCTCTTTTTCCCATAGTTATCTGGCTTGGTGCAGTTTTTCTCTGAACAGTCGTGTCGATTGGCACAGGTTGCTCTTTTTGCAGTCATGCTAACCTCTGTATTGCGCGTATTACAGCCTTACAGTCACACCGACCCCTGTAGGATTTGGTTTGACCTCCTTAATGAGTCTTTTGGTCAATTATGCTTGCTTCTGGGTCATTTTTTATGTGTAATTATGCCTTTGGGATTGTTTTGACTGTCATCGACTTGCTTTTCTCAGTTGTTTGTCCATCTTCTTATCAGTGTAAATTGAGGCCTTATGGTTTCTAGGTGTCTTGGTGCACTAAGCCTTCTATTTTAAAATCAAGTCAGTTTGATTGTTGTCAATCTCACACTTGGATTGGTTGCACTTAGTTTTCTTGATCTTTTTGGGTGATTGCTTTGGTTGCATAGTCATTTCATTTTTTGATTGGTTCTTCGCCTTATTGCTCCAAGCATAGAGTCCATTGCTTGTTTTGGATCATTTTGAAAACTTTCTCTTGGCTTGGAAGTTTGCGGCATTAGTTTGAGTGCTTTCTTGTGTTTGTTTTGCGTTTTATTCAGTCAGTCAATTTCGATTCACAACACTAAAGCTAATGTTTGTTTTCATTTTTTCATGTAATTAGTGCATCATGTGCTTCTTTTCATTGAAAATAACTAAAAAAACATATTTTGCATTATTTCTTTGCATTGAAAGTGAAATACTCTTTTGCATAACTAGCATCTGATTGTATAGGAAAGAGTTTCATTTGCGTTTGATTATGTTAGGTGCATTAGCAGATTTCTTCGCATAGTTTCATTATTTGCTTTTGTTTGAAAGATCTATATCCTTCTCATAACTAGCATTCATTGAATCGAAAATGATGTTCATTTGCATGTAGCTTGCATTTAGGAATTTTGAGATCCAAATTCGCTAGGGCCTTAAAACTGAAACATAATCCAAGATCAACTCTAAAAGTTATTTAATTAACCTAAGGAAGCATCGAAACCTAAAGAAAATTTTTTAGTGGTCTAAGCTAGAGACGTGTTCCGGCATCTTAAAACCTAGTAGCTATCGTTCGCCATCTGGCTTTAGACAGTGCTAGTACGGACTTGTGCTCCCCGTATCATCAAGTATATAAAGGGAGACCCCTCTAGGTTACAATACTTTTATCCATAGGAAGCCGAGTCTACCACCTTGTAACCATGATACACCGAACACAGCATTCAGGGAGACTACCTGCATGTACGTCAAGTCCTTGGTCATTTCTGTTTCATTTGATCACCAAGGTGTATATGGCAGTTCACAGAAACTTGTATACCCTCTTGCTTAGTATTCCAGAGTAGTCATTTTGATCTTTTCATGACTCTTTAAAAAGAAAATTTATCGTCAAGCACTTGTCCTTTCACGCTCATTTAAAATTAAAAGTGACTAGAGTCATCTTTGGCCTATTTCTCGACTCTTTAAAAATGAAACAGCAAAATCTGGTTTCAGTGTCATAAAATTAATCACCTACGATCACACACCCGTTAAAGTTTTATTACTTGGCCTATTTTTTTTTCCTTGGTTTTGATCTTGGAGTCCTCGATTGGTTCTCTTTTTTCCTTTATGTTTTCATATACAGCCACTGTGGCGGAACCACCAATTTCGTCATCCTCACTACCTCCTAGTGGTAGTTCTTTCCCAGACATTTCTTTTGAAACTCCTCAATCCACTAGGTCTGTCGAGTTCTTGCAGCCTATTCTCCCATTTGTCCTGCCTCTTGCTACTCGATCTCCTCCTAACGAGCCAGTTGAGTTCAATTGGCCTCCTTCTGGTGCTTGGTCTGGTTTTGGGGAAGAAGGAGATTTTCCTTCTCTTATGTCGAGCTCGCCATTTTTTGCTGTTGTTGTGCCTCCTAGTCCCCGTAGTCTTTTTGAAGATATTACGACGGAGTCAGACATGGATTCATCTAGTCCTGTTGGTAGTGAAGGAATGCATGTTTCAACAGGATAATATCAGCTTTTTCCAAAATATGTCCCTTGTGTTTCTACTCAGCCTTCTCCACCATCAGTGTCACTTCGCTTGGATATCAATCCTTGAGTCATATTATGTTTGTTTTTTCCTCCATAGTGCAATCCAGTATAGTAAATCCTCCTCAAAGTTCGGTCCTCCCTTCGTTAGGACTATCACCTTCGACACCTGGTTCGTTGGTTACTGTTACATCTGTTCCAGTCCAACCGACGGCTTGTGTGGCTTCATTCATACCAGTTGTTACCCATCAGTCGTCAGGATATTTTTACACTCGTAGGTCTATTTTCCTCAATCCCACGTGGCATGTTAATCTCGGTCCTAGCAGGTCACAATCTAGTGTCGCGGAGGCCCCGCTTGCTTCTAGTGCAGTTTCCACTACTCCTGTGATTCTTGGCAATCTTACTTTTGAAGAGTACTTGTTAGTTGTTCAGCAGCAGAGTTCTCAGGGCTCTCAACCGCTCCAAGCTCCTAGAGATCCTCGATTCCATCACTATGATGTTGTTTTTAATCCCGTGTATGTATATCCACACCATTATGATGAGTATGGTTATCCGGTCTATTTTCCTCTTATTGATCCTCATCAAGTTGTTTATGACCTTATCAGAATGTTACTCATTTGGGACCTACCTTTCCTGTGCAACCCTCTAGCTTGCAAGGACAACCCTCTGTAGGACAACCTTTTAGCTCAGCAGGGCCCTGACTTTGGTCCACAAGGACAACCATATGGTCCACCAGGCCAACCTTCACAAGGACAACCTTTGGTCCAACATTGACAACCCTCCAGTCTTTCGGGTCAACCTCCGAATTGTAGAAATTATATACATTATGCATGTATATATCCGGACTCTCCCTGATCTCACACTATTTAAATTTATGCAAGATACTGAATCTATTCCACTTGTTAATCTTTTGCGGAAAAATTAATTGCACACACACATGTGAAGCATAAACAAAAATAATCAATCGCACATAACACCGTTTTTAACCGGGAAAGCCTGAATCTGAAAACCCCAACTATATATTATGTAACATGGAGATCATATGACAATATCATACAAATCATACAAAGCTTATCACAAGCTCTTAGTACAGTACAATCGTCATACACTAATCAGTACCAATCTTGCAAATCCATGCATCGATCTTTACCTCCTTTTAGCCTACCTCCACTGCGCAATCCAAGCTGATTACAAAGGCCAATTCGATGTAATCCCACTCTCCTTGACTGTGTAATTATCATTGGTAACTCCAATGTATATGTAGATACAATCCATGCATCACTATGGTCACAACATATAGTCCATCTTGCCCTTTCACCTATCTCTCCACTGGGTCTCCACTGAAACTGCCATGCACTGTAGTTAACTGATGTATTGTTCAGTTGATTAATGAGTTATTATTTGTGAATTAATTAACTAATTAATTCACTCCTCTCATGATGTATCAATCGGTTAGACTGATAACTAAGCTCCATGATTCTGCGCCCAGGTTAAACTAAATACAACTCCATAACTACTTCTTCCAATTGTGTCATAACTCTGCCACTTGAGTTCTAACTGAGTCCTCCATGCATTAGCTCCAGTAAACCCTTGGGAATTGCGTAATTCCCTCAGTCCACTGATGTGCCACATATGTGCATTGAACTAAAGTGCTCCAAGAGAATAAGATGTTGGTTAGTGTCTGATTATTATTAAGAGCTAATAATAATCGACATGCATCTATTTTTAGATCAGCGCTCTATAAATAGACTTTGCCCAATATTCTAAAAATATAATTTCATCTATTTTTCACATTTGACCAACCATCTACAAATAGCATCCTGCAACTTATAGAATATGCTCACCATTTCTAAAAATAGACATAGACCTAAAAATAGCCTGTGTGGGCCCCATCTAGTTTAGGTGATTATTTTCCAACTAGGATCAAGGATGATGTTTCAGGATGCCTCCTTCACTATTTCCTGTTGCAAACTTCAACACTCCCTCTCAACAAGAAAGGACTGTCTTTGCATGCGACATGCAACTCCATGCATTCGCCCTGCAACACTTCTGAAACTAAAAGGCTCCAAACAATTCAATCAGTCTAATGCATCTATCATCAAAGTCTTCGAATTCTTCTGGTACCAACTGCACATGTCTTCAAGAACCACTACGTTGTTGAACTCTGCACCCATGCACTCTGCACTTGCTGTCAACTCTGAACCGCGCTCTAGTATCAGACACTGTCACTTTGATTTGCCTGCATCAATCCAACTGATCATGCCACTGCTGCTCTGTGGGCACCTCGTAGCCAGGTTCAATTCATGAGATCCACACCATCTCAACGAATCCTGCCCATAAATTTCTTCTTAGATTATCCATGCATATCGCCCCACCTCTTACCTGGTGGTATAGCTGCATGCACTCCCTCTACCCATCTAGCACGAAATTTCACTACATGAGTGGTTTCTCCCACTCCATGATCCTCATCTTGTGGCTGCTCCACATCCCGAGGTCCACTCTTACCTGCATGCAAATCTTGCTCCCTCTCAAGCTTCAATTGCACATCTTTCTTGCACTTCCCAACAGTAGTAAGCTCCATAGAAATCCCATATACTTCAAGTTTGTAAAGATTCTTAGCTTGAATCCAAACCTTCTTGACTTTTCCTGTTGCTTTGTACCAAAGGAAAAATTTTCCCTCACTAAAGGCAACATCATAACCTTTATCCTCTAACATTGTGACTGAGATTAAATTCTTCTTTAAACCTAAAACATGCACAACATCTTGTAAAAGAATGAGTTTACCTGACTCCCTCTGAAAGGTAATGGTACCAATGTCGGTCGCACTGTATGGTCCATTGTCGCCCAACTCAACATGCAACTGGAGATCTTTCTCCACCAAGTCACTAGAAAGGTTCACATCTCCCATCATGTGAAAGGAAGCACCATTATCAAAGTACCACCCTGATCCCAATGCACTAGACACCATGCATGCGATCAATGAGAAGTCAAGCTCAAATTGAAAGGCAAGAGCCTCACCATCTGCAGCTCCAGCAGCCATATTGTTCTTCTTCATATGTGGACAATTTGTGGCGAAATGCCCATGTTCGTGACAGTGAAAACACTTCACTTTGGACATGTCACGCTCTTTGCCATCTTCACCGGCCTCAAATATAGAATGGAATTTCTTTCCCTTCTTCTTATTTGCCTTGGAAACCAAAGCGCAATCCTCTTCATCATCATGCTTTTATGAAGAGCCATCCCTAGTACTTCACCTTATCTCCTCCTGCACAAGATCAGACCAAACTCGCTCCCAACCCAGCAGTTTCTCCCGTCCATTGACAGAGTCTTCATAGCTATGCCAACTCTTCGGAAGCCCAAGGAGAGCCAAGCTCACCAATTCATCATCATCAACACTTACTCCTACACTCCCAAGCTCATCCCTGCATTGGAAAAACTTTTTCAAGTATACCGGAATAGTGTCATTCTTCTCCATTTTTATTTTTCTGAGATTGGCTTTAAGTGCCAACTTCCTATGGTCGCTTCTACTTTGGAACAAATCTGTCAAAGCCTTCCACATAGCATATGGAGTGGCTTTCCCATGAAGGCTTGAGACAATATGGTTTCTCACACCTTCCAGCAGAATCCCCCTCTTCCTTGCTACTTTCTTTTGCCATGCGTCAAGTACTGCAGCATCCGCCGAAGTGGGCTTAGGAACATCTCTCTCGATGAATTCCTTCAAGCCATTATCTTCAAGCACCACCTCCATCCTGTCCTTCCAGGCTATGTAGTTAGAGTTTCCCTTGAGTGAATTCTCCAACCGCAACCCATTGAAATGCATTTCAATGTATAATCAATTGTCGCACCAAGAAACTCTTACAGCAAATTCGAATTGTCCACCAGCACAAACTCACTCACAATTGCAATCTTCAATAAACAATGCTCTGATACCATGTAGAAATTATATACAATATGCATGTATATATACAGACTCTCCCTGATCTCACACTATTTAAATTTATGCAAGATACTGAATCTATTCCACTTATTAATCTTTTGCGGAAAAATTAATTGCACACACATGTGAAGCATAAACAAAAATAATCAATCGCACATAACAAAGTTTTTAACTGGGAAAGCCAAAAGCTGAAAACTCCAACTATATATTATGTAACATGGAGATCATATGAAAATCTCATAAAAATCATACAAATCTTATCAAAAGCTCTCAGTATAGTACAATCGTCATACACTAATCAGGACAAATCTTGCAAATCCATGCACCGATCTTTGCCTCCTGCTAGCCTGCCTCCACTGCGCAATCCAAGCTGATTACAAAGACCAATTCGATGTAATCCCACTCTCCTTGACTACTTAATTATCATTGGAAACTCCAATGTATATGTAGATGCAATCCATGCATCACTATGGTCACAACAGATAGTCCATCTTGCCCTTTCACATATCTCTCCACTAGGTCTCCACTGAAACTGCCATGCACTGTAGTTAACTGGTGTATTTTTCAGTTGATTAATGAGTTATTATTTGTGAATTAATTCACTCCAATCTCACTAGTGTATCAATCAGTTTTACTAGATACAACTAGCTCAACCAAGTCTAACTGAATTAAACTAAATACAACTCCATAACTACTTCTTCCAACTGTGTCATAACTCTGCCACTTGAGTTCTAACTGAGTCCTCCATGCATTAGCTCCAGTAAAACGTTAGGAATTGCGTAATTCCCTCAGTCCACTGATGTGACTCATCTGTGCACTGAATTGAAGTGCTCCAAGAGAATAAGTTGTTGTTTAGTGTCTTATTATTATTAAGAGCTAATAATAATCGACATGCATCTATTTTTAGATCAGCGCTCTATAAATAGACTTCGCCCGATATTCTAAAAATATAATTTTATCTATTTTTCAAATTTGACCAACCATCTACAAATAGCATCCTAAAACTTATAGAATATTCTCACCATGTCTAAAAATAGACATACACCTAAAAATAGCCTGTGTGGGCCCCACCTATTTTAGGCGATTATTTTCCAACTAGGATCAAGGATGATGTTTCAGGATGCATCCTTCACTGTTTCTTGTTGAAAACTTCAACACCAATCAACCAATACTATCTTATGCTCCTGGGGGGCAAATATACCCACCACAGGGACAACCTGTTGTTTGTGCTCAACCTAGTCTCCTAAATTGAGTTCATTAATTGTCAACCAGGGTTGGTAAACTGCTGAAGTGTGGTGCACTATATTTGCCTAGGTATTTGTTTCTTACCATGTTGTGTTTAGTGTTTTCTGATGTTTTTGGTTTATGGTCTCATGTTTTGAAAAGGGAAGAAACTAAATGCTGGTGAAAAGAAGCTATTGGCCTAAACTATGGATGGTAAATAACAAATGCAAATACTAAAACAGAACAAAGCCTAACTATGGCTAGTAAACAAAAAATACAAAGCTTGATAATGACTTCAAGGAAATAAATCACAACATGAGCTTAAACTTTTCCAATTCATTCATTAAAGATATTTTGGAAGAGCTTTTAAGAAATGGGCAAGTTAAGTGTAAAAGAAGTTCTCCTAACTAAACAATCAAACAATCAACTTACAATGTTACAACATCTCATCCATGATTAAAGGTCTATTGGAATATATTTGGAAAGGAACACTTGTAGCACTATAAGATTTCTATTCAAAACTAGCTTCTAATTATGTTCTGCAACTCAATCTAGCACCACTAGGCTTCACTCAAAAGTTATAGATTTCCTTTTAGAATAGTCTTTGAGAAAAGGCTTGTTTGTGAAATGGTAAAAAGGTTGCAAAATACTCCAGGCCTTAGACTGATACTACCTTCTGTCCGGATAGTTATGTATTAGCATGAGTTTGGAACAAAAGAAGTTTTGTAAATAATGAAGACCGTGGTATTTAAATTTAACAACTAATACAATTTAAAATGCAATGGATGGCAACTAAACTAGAATGTTAACACAGTGAGCTAAGCTAAGACTAAACTAGGATGCTACTAGTCTACAGTGAACATTGTTAAACTAAAAAGCCATTATCAAACTGGAAATGGAATGACAGAGCTAAACCAAATGCATTCTACCTCCGGAGTGCTATAACTAAATTAACATGCAATTAACCTAAGGAATTCTACAGCCCATCTCGTTCAATATGAATGATATTTTGGAAGAGTTTGTGAGAACAAGTATGGCTATATTATCCAATGCAATTGAACATAAACATAAAACTGAAAGCAAATACAACTAAAATCTAAGACACCACGGCTACTTCTTACTCATTGTTATGATATTTTCGAAGAGCTTTGTAAGAGTAAGACTGGCTATGCCACTTAGTGTAAACAAGCAACTAAAACCTACAATACCACAGTTATGCCTTATTCATGATGATGATATTTTGGAAGAGTTTATTAGAGTAAGTCTAACTGTGATAATTAACGAAAGGAATTGCAACAAAAATCTACAACACCACAGCTATGCCTTATTCATCGTAAGGATATTTTGGAAGAGTTTAATAGAGTAAGTATAGCTGTAATGATTAATGAAATAAAATATGAACATAAACTTCAGAAACTTGTCTAAGCTAGAACCGAAACTAAAATACTTATCTAAACCGTAAAAACAAGGCTGCTCAGGAGGCAGGGGCCCTCTACCACCAGAGTAGCATGAAATCTAGTTTTAGATCGACTCAACGCGTTCAAGAAAATGTTGCTTCTTTCATTAAAGAGGAATCACTTCAAAACAGAGTATTCTCGGACTTCAAAAGTCTAGCAATCAACCACAAAATCTAACCTTGTCTCTCAGTTTCCCGAGCTACATTTATAACAAATTTACATAACAGAACTTGAGATAATACAGGGATTACTGTCTTTCCATATTAAAATCGAACTAGAACTCTAAAGGTGGCATCGTAATATGACAAAGGACATCTGGACTGTCCTTGTCCTATTAGGAGTCTATCTCCTAGTTTGAGTTCCCACGTGCATAACCACGTACAGAATTCCGTTCAATCTTCATGGAGAGAAAAAAATGCTAAATACATGATGTGGAATACGACCATGTGTGGTTTTCTCTGAGAGGACATCTGGAACCTGCTTAAACATGAAGACGGCTGCAGAATTGGAAACTAGCTACAGAATGTCTGCATTCTCTAGCTAGTTTCAGTGCAAAAAGTACTACAATGACAAAATCATTAAAAAATAGAAAATTAGCCATGATATTCATTCTTAAAGAAATTTTAACTAATTTCATTGATAATTTGAGCCTGGGATTAATAATGGACAAAAGAAATGGAGTGGAATGTGGTGGAAGAAAGAACATTCTTGGAGCTCAACACCTGTTGCACTACAACCACAGTCACATGCTCAGTATGGCAAAAATTTTGTGCAACCAGGACAAATGTATGGTCCTTCTCTGGGTCAACCTGGTTATCAGGGGAAACCTAGTCCATCACAACCATCAGGCCAACCTTTCCCACAAGACCAACCCGGTGGGCCTCAGTACTTGTTTCAACCAGCTCAACAACCGATTCAACCTACTCCTCAGACGGTTCCATTGTTTCAGCAGCCAGTTCTACCTGTTTATAGTCAACCAGGTTTTCCCGCTCAGCAGCCTATTCAACCTGCTCAACCGGGACCACCTGCTCAACCGCAAGGTGCTTACTACCCTCAAGGTTCATATCAACTGGTATATAGTGTGCCCCAGGTTCCTTACCCTCAAAATCCACCTGTATATCATCAACCTCAAATCCATGCTTACATTCCACAGCAAACTCCTTATACTACTCATCAAGGACCTCAGTGGTCTACTTCGACTCAGAATCTTGGTCCTTAACCCCAGTATCAACCGAATTATCCTACTTCTAATTCCTATGATCCAAATCTTCAGGGACAGAATGTATGGGAACAGAATCCCACTCGGACTGGGTGGAATTTACACACGGGTCCTTATCAAAGACCTCCAATGGCTTTCAATACTCAATTACCATTTCTTGCTACGTTGGAATTACCTGATGTGTCAAAGTAGACGAACGATCCCATTCTTCATAACCCACATTGGCCTCCGGTTCCAACCAATATTCCTGGTGATTGTCCTAAATTTGAGGGCAAGTCTGGTGAATACCCCCAAGCACATGTTATGACTTACCATTTATGGTGTTCCTCTAACTCTTGGGTTGACGATTCTATTAGACTCCGTCTTTTCCAAGATTTCAATTCTTTAGCCATGGCATTCCTTACGCATTTTTAGTTACCAGTATGTTATGAGACCGGGACGCACCTCCTCACTTCATTAAAACAGGACCGAGCTACTCATATCTCGGATCATATTCATGAGTGGCGGCATCATTGTCGCATGATCAAATTTGAAATTCCCGATTAGATTCTGACTCATTGGTTTACCACCTCCTTTGTCAATCAAATTTCCAAAGACATAGCTATGGGGGCATGTGTAACTGAGGAACAAGCCATTGCTTATGCCCAATACTATGATCTTGTATACTCTCAATCTGGTGCATTATATGATATCTTGCCTGATGCTCCCCGACCTGGAACTTCTAAACCACCAGCAACTCCATCCATCAATGGTATTATTGGTTCTGTGTCTCAGACTTCTCAGAAGTCTTCATCTTCAAATACTGGGAAGTTGAAGTTTGTTACTTCCAATAATGTTGCTTCTCAGTCCACTTTGAATTCTGGTAAACCCGCAGAAGTTAATGTCGTTCAGGCCAATCCTACGGATAATACTTCTAAAGGTAAGAAGAAGGGTAAAGGTAAAGCCAAGTTCGATACCCCAAAACAAGATTCTCAGAAACCTCATCTTGGTGATGGTTCTCAACGCAAGCCGAAGTACCCTTGTTTGATTTGTGATGAAGAGAAATTCACCAAGGACTATCCTCGATAGTCCAAAGTGATCTGATTTCTCAAAGGCACCCAGGGAACTCCGGTCGTTCTTAAAGATCCTTTCTCATCTCAGCAAACTCAGATGGTAGAGAAACCTCAGTCCTCTGCCCCATTTGGCTCTCGGGTGTTCATGATGAATGGTTTTGCAGCCGTTTCTATTGCTACTCGATCAAAATATTATACTGGCTCACGTCAAGCCATGGGGAAGGAGATCGCTGATGGTCCTCCTCCTCTACCTGTTACTAGTCATCTTGAAATCGAAAGGCCCAATGTTGAATCTGTTGTGCGACCACTTTCCAAAGGTGTACTCCACAAGTCTTCTTATAATCCCAACGCCCGTGCCACTCACCATTACAATATTGTTGAGGATTTGGCTCAGGTGCCATCCTCGATGTCCGCATTGGAAGTACTTCAGAGTTGTCTGTTGCAGCGAAGAGCTTTGTTATCTATGATTGGTGGGGTTGATCCTACCGATACTAGGCCTTTTTCTTTCGATCTAGAGAATTTCGTTCCACTACTTCCACATCAAATTGCACTCATTATTCAAGTTGTTATTAATGGTCTCGACATCCATCGAGCAGTTGTGGACGAAGGTGCATCAACATGTGCCATGTCATCTTCATGTTGGAAATCTATTGGTTCTCCAGCCGTGAATTCATCACCAAAAGCCCTAGAAGCGTTTGATGGAAGAGAATCAAAACCCTTAGGTGTTCTCGTTAGTTTACCGATTAATTTAAAAGGGAAGCGAGTCAATGTCGAGGGCAAAGTCGTTGATGCTAAACTCAATTATAATCTTCTCCTAGATCGGAGTTGGACTCACGTCATGTTGTATGTTCTGTCCACTCTCTTTCGAGTTCTAAAATTTCCATATGAAGGAAAGATTGTTACTGTTGATCAATTGTCTTTCTTCACCTCTTCTTCCAAGAACAATGTTCCGTATGTGGATCAAATTCCTACTCCCTACGAGAGTGTAGGGTTGGGTATTTTTAAAGATCCTTCTCTCATGGGTATTTTTCCTCTTCTTCCACCGAACACTATTCAGATTCATATGATCTCTCGGTCTGATGACCCATAGATTATTCCTTCACCTGAAAAGATTGCTTCTTTCGTAGATTCGATGCCTTTGAGTCTGATTGAGATTGATTATTGTGACCTCATCGCTGCTTCGAAACCTCCATCCTCTTATCGTGCTCCTTTGAGCATCTCTCTTGACATTTACTCTCAATCCCACTGGATTGGCGATTTTGATTCACCTGATTCTTTGAAAGAATTGTTTCCCTCTAATGAATCCATCGTGGAAACCATGTCTCTTGAGGATCTGTCATGGGATGATGGTCATCATCGTTCCTCGTTTATTCCTGGCCTCAGGGCCATGTCTACTTGTCTTGAGAGGTTTGCATCTAAGGTTCCTTCTCCTCTGTTTCAATTTCATGTTTTGACACATGACGTCTTTACGGAAGGTAACTTGAGTAAAATTACATAGACAATGCCTATTGACATTTCCGTTAAACCAGGAATCGTCGAGAACATCCATATTTGGGTTACTTATTCTTCCGATGAAGTACAAGTTTATACTATCCTTTTCCGCGAGTTCCATGATGTCTTTGCATGGTCCTACAAAGAAATGCCCGGGATTGATCCTAGTATAGTGGTGCATGAAATTCCTACTTATCCCGATTCGAAACCTGTTCATCATCGTCTTCATCCATTGCACCCTAAAAAAGTTGCAGCCATTAAAAGCGAAGTTGAAAAACTTCCTAGAGCTTGTTTTATTTATCCAATTCCTTTAACAGAATGGGTCTCTAATATTGTTCTTGTAGATAAGAAACAAGGAACTATTCGCGTCTGTGTTGATTATCGTGATATTAATCGAGCTTGTCCTAAGGATAATTATCCTACTCCCTTTATCAATCAAATCATTGATGACTGTGCTGGGAGTGAGATCTTTCCCCTAATTGACGGTTTTTTTGGATACAATCAGATTAACATTCTCCCGATTGATCAACATAAAACTACCTTTATCTGTCCATGGGGTGCTTTCACATATAAGAAGCTCCCTTTTTCCTTAAAGAATGTTTGGGCTACGTTTCAGTGAGCGATGTCGTATGTGTTAGTCATCAGTATTTTTGCCTGTTGTGATGACTATATGCCTGGCCTAGGTTTTCTAGAAACCAATTTCAAACAGTCAATTTTTCCTCCAGAAAACCCCTTAGAGAAATTTTTATCTTTATCCTCTCTTAAAGACTGTGTTAGAGGTTGTCATCAAGTTCTCAATATTGATAAAACTCCCTTTTCCATAACTATAATAAGCCTTGAATATCTGATATCCAAAATCCTCTATTTTCACACAACTCTCTGTCAAAGCATAAGACAAGTTGTCTTTTATCCCTCTTACTGTTTGAATGTCCATTTGATAACCTGACTATGTCTAAGGAACCCTTAAAAAGTTATGACAAGGTGTCTAGGTTTAGGTGATGGTGTTTAGAATAGGTATCTTGAGAAAAATATCTTTAGTCAAAAACCTGGTTTTAAATATTAGTCAGCCATCCTCTGTCTTATCTGGAAAAAAAAAACTTTTCTTACCCCTAGGTCATACACCATCAAAATAATCACTGTATTTTGTCTTAGCCAAGCTTGTAAGTTTCAAATTCAGGAACAAGCACAGTAGGAAGGTCCTATGTTAGAAGAAAGTAATCAAGTGAAATTTTCAAGTATTATCATCATGATACCTCAGGAAAGGTCTCCAATGGTCAAAGACATTTTATCCATGTATCTCTACAGGGGTGCTATGGATAGATGGCAATAAGAAGTTCTAAAACAAAGGGACACTTCAAGGAAAGTTTTCAAAGCTGTAACAGTTGACTGTTGGGAAATAAAATAAATGCGGATTTCAAAGATAAAGGAAACCTATATAATTCACACCTACAAACTCAAAGTACCAAGAAATTCAAAACATCATCCATCATGGAAAAATGAGTACAAAGGTCGAGAGTTTTCTGCATCTAGCACTTCATATCAACTCACAATGGCATTTTCACATTCCTCCCGAACATATGGGCACATCTCTGAAAAACAGTCTTATGAGACTAGGTATGTTGTTTCTCTGGCAAAAGACTTCCAGCAGTTTTTTGCATCAAAGTGAAAAAGTATAGAAAGGGAACAGTTGCCCTTTTTATGTCCCTATAGCCTAGAATCTAAAACCATCAAATACATTGTCTTTACAGAGGAAGCTAAAGCTACCACAAAAGAGAGTTAACCTGAGAGACACAAAGCAGATATGTTGGAATTTGAAATATCTTACCTACTCACTATCTTCACAGTAAATTTCTAAAAAGAAGCTTGTCTTACACAGATTGATAAAGGATAAAGCATTTGAATTTCCTCCTTCATGATAAGCAGATGAAAATAAATTGTTTTTATGAAGCTTCCTTCAATGACAAGTAGAGGGCAAAGACACAGTTTTAAACAAGCCTCCTTCAATGACAAGTTGAGGGCAAAGACTGTTTTAAAAGGCCTCCTTCATTTGAAAAATAGAGAGGCAAAATTTTGTAGGAACTACCTTAAAAAGGCCAAAGAAAGTGGCACCTCCTTCATATACAAGCAGAGAGTGCATGGTTTTCAAAATGGTTTCACTTCTTGAAAAATTTTGATTAAAAATACCTCACAGTGAAAAAGGTTTCAAAACTGTTTCATAGAATTTGGGTAGAAATGCAATAGACATCAAAGAGTATAGGGAGCACTTCCTTCAATGATAAGTAGAGGGTGCAAAGGTGTTGAAATAAGCTGTCTCCTTAAAAAGAAGGATGGAGGTCAAAATTTGCAAAATTTCAAAGCATACAAATGACCCTTGCACCAAGAAAAAAGTGAATTAAACTTTCACACAAGTTAAAGCAGTCACCTTTTGTTTTTCTAAAAAAACAAAATAGGGAGGCAAAGGTTTAAATGAAGATTTTTTCAAAAAATCCAAAAGGAAGAGTATGTGCCATAAAATCATTTCAAAAGGCACAAAATCCCTCGAAGGGCATATCTTATTCACATTCTATTGATTGGAAAATAGAGGGAGTTTTTCTGTATCCTCGGTGAAACCCTCATGCAGAAATCCTTGGTTGTCACGTGCATGTAGCTGAGCATGACGCGCCTGTAGCATCTCACCACAGAATTTTACAAAGGACTTGACGCACTTGTACACTGGCATGACACATTTCCTTCGTTCAGCCTTCGCCTGGCCTCGTTCAGCCTCTGCCTAGGCTTCTATTCAGTCTTCGCCCGACCTCGTTCAGCCTCCGCTTGGCCTCGTTCAGCCTTCGCTAGATTTCTCGTTCAGCATCTGACCGGCCTCGTTCAACCTCTGCCCGGCCTCATTCACCCTCCACTCGGACTTCTTGTTCAACCTCCGCCTGGCCTCGTTCACCCTCCACCCGGACTCCTCATTCAGCCTCCGCCCAGCGTTCAAAATCTGTTCAAAAACACCATTTTTTGAACTGGCTCAGTGTTTTTTCTTCGTTCAAACTCTATTCAGACGCTACATGCCTAGGTGTAAAGGTATAGCACCTGCTCATTTCTTTCAAAAAGGGCCAAATTTGCTAGTGTTGCTCAAAGGTTAGAGTTCATCACTACAAAGGAATTTTTCAAGGTATTTATCCATATCTTTTCCCCTCAGTTGCTCTTAAAACATAAAGGATATTTCGAAAAATGAATTAAAAGAGAAAGAAGTGTTAAAGGAAGAGAAAACCTATTTTTATTTTAAGGGCTCTCTAGTTGATTTTGGAAAAGAACAGAAAGTTAAAAATGCCTCCAAGGAAAGGGGCTAAAAAGGGAGGTCAACACAACAGATTTGAGCCCACCACTATTCAAGAAATCACTGCCTATACCTCAATCTTGTCTTGTTTTCAAGAGGTAGGTTGTTTTGACTTTTACAGAAAAATACCAGAGGTCACTAGCCACCCTCATCTAACAGAATTATTTTCCCTGAGGTTGAATGGAAAGCAAGTCCACATAGCAGGTTTAGACTTTAAACTCACTCCTAGAGTTGTTTCTAAGGAAACCAAAATCCCTAACATAGGAGAAGATTGATTCAAACAATCATACCTTGACCTCAACCACTATCAGCCTTTTCTCAAGCCAGGTCATTAAGATACATGCAGCTCCATTTTCCCTTTCTCACACTTGTTGGATGACTATGCAGCCCTCATGAAAATAGTCATGAAATTTTTCACTTGTGAAGGTAGATACTCCCAAGTATATGCCTATCACATCAGAATCCTTATGCATTTCACAAAAACTAAATTTCTAAACCTACCTTTCTTCCTATGCAAGAGTATAGATAAGATGTTTTCCATTGTTATAAAAAATCTTCCAACCCAGTAGAAAGCAAGTTTATTTCATCACTCACTCATTAAGATCATTGTCCTTCACCAGCTGAAACAAAATGGCATCCCTTGGGAAACTTTCATCTCTCACCCTGATTTCACTTCTGCATCTTCTATGCCACTACAGATTAGGCCAATTGCATCCCAAAGCCCTCCTCATGCTCATTCCTTTCCCTCCACACCTTATGTTTCCTCTTCTTCTCATGAATCTACTCCCCAACAAAAATCATCCTCCACAGATGGCAATGAGAAAGAAGAGTGCAGTAAAAGTAAAGAGCAAGGAAGTGATCGTAAAAGCAAAGAGAAAGGAATTGATGATGACAAAGAGCAAGGAAGTGATGATGACAAATAACAGGGAAGAGATGGTGACAAAAATCAAGACAGTGATGAAAGTAGCAGTAGAGGGAAAGGAAAGCATGATGAGGCAGGTAGCCCACAAGGAGAGAATGAAAGCAGAAATCATGAAGTTGTCAGCCCACAAGGAGAAAATTAAGACAGTGATGAGGAAAGATGCGGCCTACAGCAAGGCAAAGAAGACAGTGATGCAGAAAGAGGCAGCCCATAGAGAGAAAGTGAAGACACTAAAGGAGAAGGCAGCCCACAGCAAGAAAATGAAAGCAATAATCCTGATAAAGGCAGTTCACATCAGGAAAACATTGAAAACAATGAAAATGATGGAAGCAGTCATGACAGCAAGAAGATAGATGAAGTCAGAGATAGTTTTGAAAAGGGAAAAACAGTATACCTATACATCTCCCACCAAACAGAAAAGGGGCATGATCTTTCTAAGTTTACTCCTGGTGATGAGCTCATTACAAGTATCAAATCTAATGAACAAGAAAATTACCCACAGCAAAGTAACCAAGGATTGCAAGCAAAGAATGTTTTTGGAGAAGAGGACAGCCTTGAGGTTGCAGGAGAACAAACTAAATAAGCCCATGTATTAACTCCTCCTCTCACTCATCATCATCTAGGTCAAGAACATGTTTTTACTGCCTCTCCAAGGCAAGGGGCCATGCTTCCTTCATCAAAAGTAGCAAAGGCTAAAAACACTAAGACTTCAAGGAATAAAACCACTCAAACAGTGACTAGCAATGTCACTAGGGCACTAAGAAGCAAAGGTAAATTTCCAAAACAGAGCAAGGTTGAATTTCCTAAGAAAACCAAAGGAAAGAAACCCATCAAAGGCAAGGGCAAGGAGAAGATTAAAGAACAAGAAAGCATCCATGAGCATGAAAGGGAGTTTGAGCTAATACAGCTAGACATTGATGTTGAAGAAGATGAGGCTAGGATTCATAGGTCCCTCTTGCAAGATCGGGATGCCCAAGTTAAAGACTTGGAAAATGACCTAGAAAGGACAAAGGACCTTATCCACTTTTTACAAATGGAAAATAGATAGATGAGTGGACAGATGGCTATTTATGAAGCTTGGGCAATCAAATATAAAAGAGAAGCGCAAAATTCACAAGTGAGACTTGAGGAGTATATGGGTGAGTATAAAAATTATGATGAAGACAAAGAACTAGCAAGGAAGACACCTAGGACCATGGGTCTTAGAAAAGCATTACAATAGCATAAATAAGAAGAATCAGCTCGTGAACAGTAGTACCCTCTTACGGAGCTCCTTGCCAAAGAAATTGAAGATAAAATAGAGCCTTGGCTTGAGAGGGAAAATCATCATTTAGAAGCCAAATTGGAGAAAGCTAACAAGGATTTGGGCCTACAAAGAAGAATGACCGAGCACTACAAAAAGTTAAATCAAATTGCCCAAAGGAAGCTCAAATCTGCCCAAAGGAGGTGCCCGAAGGAAAAGCATGGAAAAAATTTATCCCAGCTTGGAATTCTTGCTCAAGTTTCATTGCATGTTTCTAAAAACCCTTAAGGGGTTTACTCACCAAATTCGGGCATTTTTGGACACATTCTTGTTTTTTTGTGAATTTTAGGCCTAAAAGCATAAAATCATTGGTGCCTTAACTTTTTCTCAGAGCATCCTCAGCTGAATAAAAATATATTTTTGGTTTCTTTGACATTAAAGGAACATGCTCAGAAATTTTCAAATCAAATGAAGATGTTTTGGTCTCTCAAAAAGGCCAAAAACAGCCATTTTTCACCTTTCTGCCCCTAATATCAGCAGGTGCTACACTCCTGGGTTGTTCCACTGTTTCTAATTTTTGACTAACTTCTAGGCATAATATTGGAAAAAATCAAGTATTTTTCAAAATTAGACATCCGTAGCTTTCCAACGAGCCATCATGGCACTCATTTCGACATCGGGAGGTCAGCCAAAACTTCACAGCAATACAGACCTTTTTCTGGTGCTATGTTCCTGTAGATTTTGCTGAAAAGCAGTTTTCTGAGTGGTGATTGGGCCAAATGTGTGTTAAGCAAGTTTATCTTGTGTGTCAGGCCTTGAAAGTGACTCTTTTTATGCTATTTTGGTCCGAAAAGATATTTTTGAAAGATATTTTGTGCCTTGGACTTTGTTAAGCCTCAAGGACAGTTTTTAGATATTTCTTTTTGGCCAATGGCCTTCTGGTTGCTCTAGGTGTTTTTCCTCCTCTTTGGATTATATAACCAAGAGGATTAATTGTAACATCGGAGGCAGAATATGATATATTGAGAGCAATACATAGCATTATGAGCTTGGAAGAAATATTTGTTTTATGAAGTGGATGATGTCTTGCTTAGCTTGATGGTGGAGGAGAATTGTGTGCAGGATTCCATGGCTTGGTGAATGGTGATGTTTCTTTGATTTTGTTTATGTTTCCTTGTTTTCATTAATGTTTTATATTTCTCATTTGTTGTAGATCAAAAAAGTATATGTTGAGACATGCTCATGGAAGCACCTCAATCATCCTGCATGTTACAGCTTTAATGTTTTCCTCTTCTTGATCATTTCTAAAGGATTCTTAACTGCCCTTTAGGTCCATCAAGAAACTGTTATTTTTTTCATTTATGGTCAGTATTTTTTTCTATGTTGTATGATTTAAGGTATGCCCTGCTTACTTATAGCTTCTCAAAAACTCTATTTCTGAAATATTTCTATGAAATATTGGTTGTTTTAGTTAAGTCAAAGAGGTCTCGTTCGATCTTACCCTTTTTCCATGCTTGCAAACTTATTTCAGAGTTCCCGGTATCTCAAGATATGTTGTTTAGGTGTTTCCTCTTCATAGATTGAGTTATTTGTTTATCTTATTTGTTTTCTCAACAGCTGAAGGTGATTTTCCAAAGTTAGAGGTTCTTATGCTTCTATGTATCGCCGGATTGTTTATCTTTCATATGTCTCAGTTTGAGTTTTATTCACAGAGTTTCATGGATTGCCCTACCTCATGAATACCTACTTTAAAAATATATATTTTTAATATCTCTTTGTCTTTCACAAACTTAATGTTTCATTTCACTTCATTTTCACCCAAAGAATCCATTTACCTTGACTAAATCGGCCCTGCAGTAATACCTTGTCCACCATTAGATAGTCCTAACTTTATCTGACCCCATAACCCTGTTGATCCATGAAATCTCTTTCTATTTGTCCTTTTTGATCAGTTTACCTCAAAAACCCAAAAAAAAAAACCAAAAACACTTAACAGCTAGCCTAAAATAAAACATACAAAGCGAACAAGTTCACATCCTTCGCATAATAGAGAGAGCCCTCTGTGAGTCCAGGAAGGCTAGGTCCTAGGACTCCAAATTTTGGTCTGATGTTTCCCTCTCATTTGGTTTACCAATCTGCTAAATCACGGGACTCCAACATAATGGCCATCACGGTGGGACACTGAGTACGTAGTTGCCTGAATACCTCATACAAGCTTAGTTAGACTCAGAAATACCGGTGAATCTGCCTCCTCATCACCACACTGATCATACTGGCGATTATGGTAGAAATACTAAGTACATAAACAGCCTAAAAAGCCTCGGTAGAATCTTTAGTCCTTCTATATTAAAATCATACAAACAGCCTATAATTTCCATTTAGAGTAGACTCTTTTTGTTTCAGCACCTTAGCTAAGTGAAGAATCAAATATAGCACACTCTTATGAAATAGGCTATATATAAAACTATGTAAAAAACCTCACAAAAACATCCCTAGATTGGTTTCTATCAGTTATTGGCGGTGGACCATAAAACTTTGTCTTTACAAGACAATAATATTCACCTGGCGACTCCACTAGCCTCTAGTAGGCCTAATACTCCATTTAAAAACCAAAAATTTCCATAAGCATGCTATCCTGTTGACTTACCTTTCCAATCACAAATATCATGATGCAGCCTCTGAAATCAGTGACAAACTAAGTACTACTTAGGAATTCAGAAATTTTCATCAAACATAAAAAATCAGCAGAATAGCCTAAAAACATAGCTATAACTTTCTCAACATCCTAGAAAATTGTTGATCTAAGTTTTAGAACACTCTTACAATTCTTTGCATAAAAACATTTCTGAAAAAATATTTTCCCTAAAAAGCACCTTTGTCAGTATTGGTGGTAGACCATAAACTTCAAAGCATCCACCGGGCAACTCCACTAGCCTTCATTTGGTTTTAAAACTTTACTAGCATCCATAAGACTCTTAGGGAGGACAGCCATCCAAAAAACAGTCACAAATTTCACCCTCTCTAAATTTTGAATTTTGAAATCTGGCTTCACGAAGAGTTAATACCAGATCTCACCCAGACCCAAATCCTCCTATCATAGTTGACGACCCAGAAAATATTTTGTGGCAAAATTTTGAATCTGGTAACTTAGCTACCAATAGGACCATTCACAAAGCAAGCTCTATACCCGAACATCTTACATCCTTCCAAGATCCCCTATTTGACTTGTGTTCAGCAAAAATCCTTTTTAGAAGCAAGTCACAAAGTAGAATCAACCTTGCTGATCTTGAACCCTTAGATTTGCAGCAAAGTCCTAGCACAGAAGCCTCACCCACTACACCACCCTATTTCCATCTTCTCCACCACTTCGGCTCTTTATACCCCAAATCTTCTCAAAATCAGTCTACAAGTCCAAGTACTTAAATCCCACCCATTCAAAACACCATTGTACAAATCACTTCATTGCATACTACGAATCCTCATATTGTAAATCTACCATCAGCTCCCATCATGGCAGCCTGGTATGTGCCCTTAGTGTTACCACAGCCTTTGGTACCTTTGCAAAATGATTACCAATCCAGAATCCTACATTTCACCAGGGTTGAGGCTACTACTGCCCAACAGCATGTAGATAGAATCAGTTATCCTTTTGACTATATGGAAGTAGAAGATGAAACCATAAATATGATAATGTTTTCCCAAAGCCTAGGCGGAGAAGCCAAGAAATGGTTTAAAAACTTGGCTCCTAATAGTATACATGATCTCCCATCACTCTACCAAACTTTTAAAAACAAATGGGAAGTCAGGAAAAACCCCATCCAAATCCTTTCTGAATACAACAATATTAAAAGGAATATGGGGGAAAGTGTTCAATGTAGAAATTTGCTGAATAATGATTAATTATGCACCGAGATTATCCTGATCACATATCAATTCGAATTCATATGCAACACATAATCTCTTCCACTCAGATCATCACACATGCGGAAATAAAACAAGCAATAGCACATCAAATCATCATACACATTAACACAGTATGTATGGGGAAAGCTTATAGCTGAAAACCCCGCAGCTATTGTGTATATTATAATGGATAAAACATGTAACAAACTCAGTACAATACTCCTCACAAGTACTCGGTACTATCTCATGAAGTTACACACAAACTAGCTTGGTTTTGAACAAGTCACAGGTTCAAAACACATCCACTAATTGCCTGCCTCTATTGCGCAATCAAGGCTGGTATAATGAGAGATCCAAGGTTCGAATCTCCTTGGCTTGACAGTGCAATCATCATGGGAAATTCCTCCAAGTGTGGTGCAAATCTCATGCACAACTGATGTCGCCACTGATAGCTAACTCCACCATTTCATCTACCTCTTTCACTGGTCTCCACTGAACTGTCCATGCACTGTAGTGAACTGATGTGTTCTTGAGTTGAATAATGAGTTACTAATTAATGAATTAAATAATATTTAATTCACTCCACTCATTACTAGTTGATTAGCTAGTTAAACTAATCTCAACTAGTTCAACTAAGTTAAACCGAACACAACTCCACCATTTGTCTCATCAACTCCACCAAACTTCTGCCACTGAAGTCCTAACTGAAGTCAACCATGCATGAGCTCACCAAACCCCTAGGAATAGCGTAATTCCTCTGTCAGATGCATGAGCCACTTCTGTAGCTCGAACTGAAGTGCTCCAAGAGAGTAAATTGAAGTTTAGAGTCCAAATATTATTAAGGGTAAATAATATTTGACTTTTCTATTTTTAGGATAGGCAGTCTAAAAATAGACTTCGACCTAAATGTCTAAAAATAAAGGTCCATCTATTTTTTACCAACATGACCAATACTCCAAGAATAACATACTGCAACCCCTGGACCATGCTCCATATGTCTAAAAATAGACATAGTCTAAAAATAGACTTTGCGCCAAAATTTGCTTGCGGGCCCACTTAGTGAAGGCGACTTCATTTCACTAAGCTCCATCATCTTGCTGCATTTTCAACACTCCCTCTCAGCAAGATATGGATTATCTGCAACCCCTATCCTGCCTCTGTGGAATTCGAACTTACTCCTGGTGAGCGCCTTCGTCAGGATGTCGGCATCCTGATCCTCCGTGGGAACATATGAAAGCATCATGATTCTCCGCTGAACACAATCTCTGATATGATGGTACCTGATGTCGATGTGTTTGGATATATCATGAAATACTGGATTAGCCGAGAGTTTAATGCAACTCTGGTTATCACAATAAATCACAGTAGGCTCCAAGTGTAACCCGAACAATCCAACGAGGATCTTCCTCATCCAAATAGCCTCGCATGCAGCCAAGCTTGCTGCCATGTACTCGGCCTCTGCTGAACTGAGTGCCATGGATCTCTGCTTCCTGTTGTACCAGGAAACTGCTGTCGAACCAATTCGGAAAACTCCTCTAGATGTGCTCTTCTGGTCCGTTGGGCTCCCTGCCCAATCTGCATCAGTGAAGCTAGAAAGCTTCGCTCCATCCTCCTGTCTGTACCATAGACCATATTCCGATGTGCCACTAATATAACGCAATACATGCTTGCCTGCCTTCCAGAAGAGCTTGGTAGGCTTAACCATAGCTTGCGAAAGCTGGTTAACAGCATAGCATATATTGGGTCATGTATTGACCAGATACATAAGCGACCCCACCAACTGTCGATAGACAGTGGCATCCACTACCTCCGCTGAAGTAGCATCCTCCTTCCTCCAACCACCAGGAAGAGGAGTGTCAACAGGCTTGCAGCCATGCATGTTGAACCTCTCCAGAATCTCTCGGGCATACTTTCCCTGAGAAAAAAACAGTCCTCCACTGCGCTGCCAAATCTCCAATCCCAGGAAATAATGAAGGATGCCCAAGTCCTTCATCTCAAACTCTCGTGCAAGATCCTCCTTGCATGAAAGTATCAACCGCTCATCACCCGTCAAAATCAGATCATCTACATACAGTACGATGATCAACGGCTTCCCCTCCACCACAATCTGGTACAGGTTAGGATCTTCCTCACTCTTGGAGAATCCAAGCCCGGTGAAGTAGTTGTCTATGCGAGTGTACCAAACACGAGGTGCTTGCTTCAGCCCGTACAGTGCTCTCTTGAGTCGACACACATGTGACTCACTGCTGAAGATCTCGAAACCTTCAGGCTTCTCTATGTACACCTCCTCCTCAATAACTCCATTGAGGAATGCAGTCTTCACATCCATCTGATGGATGTGCCATCCCATCTGCGCTGAGAGAGCAAGGATCGTCCGTATGGAAGAGTACCTTGCGACAGGTGCAAAGGTCTCCTCATAATCGATCCCCTCGATCTATGAGAAGCCACGGGCGACAAATCTCGCCTTGTACTTCTCTACACTCCCGTCAGCCGCCTGCTTCACTTTTTAGATCCATCGCGAACCCACCACTGATTTCCCCTCCGGTCTTGGGACAATCTCCCATGCACTGTTTCTGACAATCGAATCATATTCTTCGATCATGGAATCTACCCATGCGGGTTCCTCCACAGCTTCCTCAAAAGAGGATGGCTCCGTCACGACACATTGACTCACAAGAGCCATGTATCCAGTGTATCGATCCGGTGACTGCCTCTGTCTGCGCTGTGCTGTAGGTGGTCCTACAACCTTCTCTGCATCTCGAGCCAGTCGCTCAGCTTCTGTAGTGCGCATGCGCCCTCTGATGGTTGGCGCTACATGGGTGGTTTCTTCCACCTCCTGAACCTCCTCTTGTGGCTGATCCACATCCGGAAGCTCCTCCTTGGGAACTAACAGCTCCTCATCTGCATGCAAGTGTAGCTCCCTCTCAAGCGAACACTGCATGGCTTTCTCCTCCTGAAACTTGATATCCCGTCGCACAACAGTCTTGCGACTGTCTGACAAATACACCCGATAGTTGTGAGGTGTATCAGTGTACCCCACAAATATTCAAACCTCTGCGGTCGGATCCAGCTTCTTTCTGGCATCCTTCGTCACATGCATGTAGACAGGTGAACCAAAAATTCTCAAATGAGAAATGTCAGGTCTCTTACCAGAATAAGCCTCCTCCGGTGTACTCATGCCAAGAACCTTGTGAGGATAACGGTTCTGTACATACACTGATGTATTGCATGCCTCAGCCCACAAGTGAAGGGGTAGGCCCTGATCATGCAACATCGCCCGTGCAGCACCCACGATCGTTCTGTTCTTCCGCTCAGCCACCCCGTTCTGCTGTGGGTTATGGGGTGCGATGAGCTCTCTTCGAATCCCTTTTGCGCTGCAGAACTCCTTGAATTCAGCCGAGATGAATTCACCACCGTTATCACTCCTTAGAGCAATCACCTTCTTCCCCGACTCCTTCTCGACCAGTGCTTTAAACTCACAGAACTTCGCGAATGTATCGCTCTTCTTGTGCATGAAGAAGATCCAGCACTTTCGAGAGAAATCATCAACAAAGATCACATAATACTTGTGCTTTGCTGTCGAAGCAACTGAGAAAGGACCACACACGTCTGTGTGAACTCTCTCAAGGATCGTCGTGGCGCGACTATCCTTCTCGTGAAAAGTGGCTTTCACATACTTTCCTAAAGTACACCCCTTGCACTGATCTGACTGCGCAAGGGTGCCCTTAGGAAGCCCAGTAGAAATCTGCTGCAGAATCTTCAAAGCTCCATGGTGAAGGTGGCCCAATCTCCTGTGCCACAGTTCGCCCTCATCATCCCGGCTCACCACTTCTCCTACCTTGCATGCCATAGTTGCGCAGCCATCTACCTGCAACTGATAAAGGTTCTTGGTTCGAACCCCTATCTTCCGGGTCTCTCCAGTAGTCTTACTGCGCAGGAAGGCTTTTCCTTCGCTGAAGACCACATCATACCCCTTATCTTCCAACATCGCCACAGAGATCAAGTTCTTCTTCAATCCAGGTACATGCATGACATCCTTCAACATGAAGGGTTTACCAGACTCCCTCTGAAAGGATATGGTACCGATACCAGTCGCACTGTATCTACCATCATCGCCCATCTCGATGTGCACGCCCATATCTTTGTCCTCCAGATCTGAGAACAAATCCCGATCTCCCGTCATATGAAATGACGCACCGTTGTCCAAGAACCACACCGATCCCATCACACTTGAAACCAAGCATACGATCAGTGAAAAGTCAAGCTCGAACTGCGAAGCCAAAGCTTCTCCATCTGCAGATCTTCCCGCTTGCTTGTTTTTCTTCTTCTTCGGACAATTGGTAGCATAATGTCCGTGATCATGGCAGTGAAAACACTTCACTTTCGCCATATCCTGCTTCTTGCCCTTTGCACCGGAATGAGAAGTTTTCTTACCCTTCCCATTCTTTGCTTTGGCAACCAAAGCGCAATTTTCTTCATCAGCTCCCTTTGATGAAGATCCATCCCGAGTAGTCCTCCTTATCTCCTCCTGCATGAGATCCGCCCAAAGGCGCTCCCATCCCGGCAGCTTCTCCCGACCATTGACACTATCTTGATATGAGTGCCAAGCCTTTGGAAGACCAAGGAGAGCTAGGTCGACCATGTCCTCGTCTTCGACAGTCACCCCCACACTTCCCAACTCATCTCTGCATTGAGTGAACTTCGTGAGGTATTTGGCGATACTGTCGCCTTTCTCCATCTTGATGTTCCTGAGCTTATCTTTGAGCGCCAGCTTCCTTTGGTCGCTCTTACTCTGGAATAGATCTGTCAAATCTTTCCACATTAAATATGGAGAAGCCTTTCCATGCAGGCTGGATACAATATGATCCTTGACGCCCTCCAACAGGATCCTTCGACATTTCACCATCTTCTTTTGCCATGCTTCGACTTCAGCAGGATCAGTGGGCCTTTGGACATCTGCATCCACGAACTCCTTCAGTCCATTATCTTCTAATACTGCCTCCATGCGATCCTTCCATGCAACATAATTCGAACTGCCTTCAAGAGCATATTCGAGTCGCAAACCGTTGAAAGACATTTTCAACACCGGCACCAAGAAAACAAAACTGCTGCAAAATTTCGAATTCCACCTCAAAGCTCAACCGCTCTAGATCTGCGAGAACAAATTATTTCTAGCACAGAGATTGACTGCAAGGGGCATTTACCAGACCTTTCACTTTCCGAAGAAAGATGAATCCGGAGGCTACCTGGCCCGCATGCAAACTCTGTCTACCGAAATAAGTTTGTAATCACTGTGATGATCAATCTCTGCTTCAATAGCTCCGATACCATGTAGAAATTTGCTGAATAATGATTAATTATCCACCGAGACTATCCTGATCACATACAATTCGAATTTATATGCAACACATAATCTCTTCCACTCGGATCATCAAACATGCGGAAATAAAATCAAGCGATAACACATCAAATCATCATACACATTAACACAGTATGTATGGGGAAAGCTTATAGCTGAAAACCCCGCAGCTATTGTGTATATTATAATGGAGAAAACATGTAACAAACTCAGTACAATACTCCTCACAAGTACTCGGTACTATCTCATGAAGTTACACATAAACTAGCTTGGTTTTGAACAAGTCACAGGTTCAAAACACATCCACTAATTGCCTGCCTCTATTGCGCAATCAAGGCTGGTATAATGAGAGATCCAAGGTTCGAATCTCCTTGGCTTGACAGCGCAATCATCATGGGCAATTCCTCCAAGTGTGGTGCAAATCTCATGCACAACTGATGTCCCAACTGATAGCTATCTCCACCCTTTCATCTACCTCTTTCACTGGTCTCCACTGAACTGTCCATTCACTGTAGTGAACTGATGTGTTCTTGAGTTGAATCATGAGTTACTAATTAATGAATTAAATAATATTTAATTCACTCCACTCATTACTAGTTGATTAGCTAGTTAAACTAATCTCAACTAGTTCAACTAAGTTAAACCGAACACAACTCCACCAACTGTCTCATCAACTCCACCAAAATTCTACCACTGAAGTCCTAACTGAAGTAAACCATGCATGAGCTCACCAAACCCCTAGGAATAGCGTAATTCCTCTGTCAGATGCATGATCCACTTCTGTAGCTCGAACTGAAGTGCTCCAAGAGAGTAAACTGAAGTTTAGAGTCCAAATATTATTAAGGGTAAATAATATTTGACTTCCCTGTTTTTAGGATAGGCAGTCTAAAAATAGACTTCAACCTAAATGTCTAAAAATAGAGGTCCATCTATTTTTACCAACATGACCAATACTCCAAGAATAACATACTGCAATCCCCGGACCATGCTCCATATGTCTAAAAATAGACATAGTCTAAAAATAGACTTTGCGCCAAAATTTTCCTGCGGGCCCACTTAGTGAAGGCGACTTCATTTCACTAAGCTCCATCATCTTGCTGCATTTTCAACATTCAAGACTATTGCACTAGGTTCAACAGTGTCTATAATTCCCTTCCGCCTCACATGAAACCTCCACTTGGCCTAGCACTAGAAAAATTTCTTGAAGGTTTTGATCCAGATATTACATACCAATTAAGAGAAAGAGACCCCGCAACTTTAGAAGAAATTCAAAAGGTGGCTATTAGTGTCGAAGCCAACCTAGCTGAGAAGAGAGCTAGGATGAGATCAGAAAAGAAAGTCACTTACCGAGATGAGACCATGCCTTCCATTTCCTCTTCAGATTCCAAAATAGACAACCTGGTTAGAACTATGGAGAGAATGCTGGAAGGAATAAATCTAAGCGAAAGGGCACCTCCCAGAGAAAACCAGCCAAATCCTCAGAACAGAAACCGAAATCAGAACTTTAGAAGAGACCCACCTCAAATCAAACCAAAGGAGAATGATCAATAGATCAGGCCACCTTTCCAAGAAAACTATGTTGATGAGGTAGAAATAGATATGGAACCACTTGATGAAAATCACTTAAACTTGATAGGTTCTGATAGCGAGGGTGAAGTTTTCCTCATAGAAGAAGAACAATTTTTCTTCTCCTCAAACCAAAATGAAACAAATTATGAGGACCCTGAAGATCCTAAAATAGGATTAAAAAACGCCATAATGGAAGTTCATAGGCAGTATGATCTTAGGAGTAAAAAAAACCAAGACAACTCTAAGAAAGGTAGCCCGGACACTGCTGTTACAAAAGCCCCCGATACTATTCTTAAAAGAATAGCAGATAGTAACAAAATCGTGGCTAATAAGACTGATCAAAACAAAGACAAAACTAGCCAAGTAAACCTTGATCCTGACTATCCTAGTACCTCTACTAAGATCCCTGAGACAGCTGTATTGAACAAAAACCCAAATCAAAATCAACAAAGAATATAGAAAAAGTCATGGATGAGAAAACTGAAGAAAATATGTCTAAGATACAAGTACCTTTCAGTTTTGAAGGGGAAATTGCCAAAATTAATATTACCATGCCTCTCACTGAACTTATTGCTCAAAGCTCATACAAATATCAAGTGCTAAAGGTCCTAAACATAGGAAATTATGCAGATACTTTACACCTAGCCGATGATACCCCTGAGGTGTTTTTTGGACCAAAAATAGAACGAAAATATCAAGAGGGAACCACCCTTCCTTTTTACATTATTCTGAATATACATGACCAAATCCTACATAATGCCATGCTAGATTCCGAGGCCTCTCACAATCTCATGCCAAAAGTGGTAATGGAAATATTAGGCCTAGAAATAACAAAACCTTATAAAGATTTATTTTCGTTTGATTCAAGCAAAGTCAAGTGCTTAGGCCTGATAAAGGACCTTTGTGTCAGTTTGGCGCAAGTACCTGCTAAACACCTGGTCATGGACATAGTGGTAGCAGACATTCCTCCCAAGTATGGAATGCTTTTATCTAGATCTTGGGGGGCGAAGCTCCAAGGAAATATTCAACTAGATATGTCTTACGCCAACATTCCTATTTTTAACCAGACAAGGAGGTTGTACCGAGAATCACACATGAAGTATATGGTTAGCAATCAAGAAAGACCGAACAACATACCTCTTTATTCTATACATTCATACCTTAATTCTTTCATTTTACATACTAATGAGGACATTGATAAACAGATAGGTAAAGTTGAAGAAAATCTAGGCCCACTGCATCAGGCACACCAGCTTCTCTATGATGAACTAGACACTCAAAACTATCACGACCCGAAACAATTGTATCCTGATGAAAAATAATTTGATGTGCTAGACATAGAAAATAAAACCTCAAAAAAAGAAAACATTTTACACTCTCAAGCAAGTTGCTCAAACCAAGTGCAAACCTCAATAGTACAATCAAAACCTTTTCCCAATACAGAGGCACTAAATAATTTGCATAGAACAAAAATCTTTGGAAATCAAGGCCAAGAAAGCCTTATGTTCTTACCATACCTAAATACCTGGCCATCCCAATGCTTTACCCCTCCAAATAAGACTTTAACTATTGCAAATATGTCTGTAGATTTGGGAAAAATTTCTAATAAAGACAATATGGGGGAATGTGATAAAAGCAGTCTTGGGGAACCTGAGCTGATTAAACTAGCTAAAATTTGGTCATTACACCAGAAATTGAGAAGTGACAGGATACGCAAGATTCTTCAGGATACTAGTACATGTCGAGAAAATAGCTCAACACACCATGACACAGCCATCATTTCCAAAGGTCATCCTTACAAAATGGAACACAAAAACCTTGATCAGACATTAACGCTTAAGAATAAAACAGTTGGTTACAGGATATGTGTAGATTTTAGAAACACAGATGAACATTCCCTAAACAGCACTCATATCCTTCCAAAAACAGTTCATACCACACAGAAGCTAGGAATTTCTAACCATGTGTCCTGGCATGATAATATTTCAGGATATCATCAATTGATTCCTCTTCAAAGCAAATAGCTCAAAGATTTTTTCAAATACACTAGAAGCAGTTTCAAGTTCAAACCCAGTTTTTCAAAACTGCAAGACACCAGGGACATGTTTCAGAGAACTATGTTTCTAGTGTTGAACTTCTTTACTATAATGTACCTTGATGATGTCATCATCTATTTTAAGAATGATAAAGAATATATGTATTACCTAAAAAATATGTACATCAAAGGCATGAGTGGAAATCAAAGATATAAAAAAAAACAACAAGCAGACGCAGGGTTTTTTAAGAACTAAGTGGACCAAGAGAAAATTAACCCTTATAATGTGCTTACAAGAGAAAATTTTCCTATTTTTTATTTTCAAGAACTAATTGGACCAAGAGCATCAGGGGATACTTTTGAAGATAAGATGCTCAAATTCCACAATTATCAAGAGTTCTAGTCGTGAGATTTGTTACTCATTGTACATATTTTGTTTGAAGAAATAAATCAGAAAACAGAAAATACAAAAACAACAGAAAAATAGAAAAAGAGGGCAGTCTTGAAGCAGCAGTAAAGCCCCATGTTCAAAAAATAGTCATGCTGAAAGTGCACAAGTCTAAATGCCACTACTAGTGCTCAAAAGATGTCTTGTTCAGTTATATATCCTATTCATAACTGAGCATGTTTTAAATTGATTGCTGATAAGTTAGTGAAAAAGAATGATAGTCAAAATATGCAAGCTTGACTTATCAAATAAAATATATTAGGAAACAAAGATTCTGGTTCCACACGCTCAAAACAGAACCAAAGAGGAAAATAGGGATGAAAAACAAACTTTGTATCCTAGCCCTGATTTTTCTAAATCCCATTTTGTACAAAAATAACATTTGTGTGCAGCTTGTCTTTATGCCACAAACACATGACAAATCAGACTGTCTAATCCTGATTTGATCATGTTTTCAATTTCATGTTCTAGTCTAGCGAATGAAATCCTGTCAAACAGCTTAATCTTGACGGTTGATCTAGCATAGGTAGAGAAACGAAGGATTTCATTAGTTAAATCTAAACTCCCAGAAGATATAAGTGTAGAAATAGATAGCGTTTTCACTTTCAAAAATTTCATGTCAAGGGTTTGCCAATCCAAGTGCACCCCGAAGAAGGAAAAAATGTTAGGCAAATTAGCTGGGTAAGTAGAGATGAGGTTGATGCTAATCATGCTGTCAGTTTGTCAGAAAGCATCATTTTTAGGAAAAGCGTCAAGAAAAGGAGAAATATTTGCCAATGGAGGAGGCACTAGTCTTCATAAGCAAGAGATCTGCAATTCTCAGCACCTCCCAAAAAGGAGTTGCCCTCCCCAAATGGAGCCACTGTTAGTCATCAGTATTTTTTCCTGTTGTGATGACTATATGCCTGGCCTAGGTTTTATAGAAACCAATTTCAAATAGTCAATTTGTCCTCCAGAAAACCCCTTAGAGAAATTTTTATCTTTATCCTCTCTTAAAGACTTTGTTAGCGGTGGTCATCAAGTTCTCAGTCTTGATAAAACTCCCTTGTCCATAACTATCATAAGCCTTGAATATCTGTTATCCAAAATCCAATATTTTCACACAGTTCTCTGTCAAATCATAAGACAAGTTGTCTTTTATCCCTCTCACTGTTTGAATGTCCATTTGATAACCTGACTATGTCTAAGGAACCCTTCAGAAGTTATGACAAGGTGTCTAGGTTTAGGTGATGGTGTTTAGAATAGGTATCTTGAGAAAAATGTCTTTAGTCAAAAACCTGGTTTTAAATATCAGTCAGCCATCCTCTGTCTTATCTGGAAAAACAAACTTTGCTTAGCCCTAGGTCATACACCATAAAAATGATCACTGTATTTTGTCTTAGCCAAGCTTGTAAGTTTCAAATTCAGGAACAAGCAGAGTAGGAAGGTCCTATGTCAGAAGAAAGTAATCAAGTGATATTTTCAAGTATTATCATCATGATACCTCAAGAAATGTCTCCAATGGTCAAAGACATTTTATCCATGTATCTCTACAGGGGTGCTATGGATAGATGGCAATAAGAAGTTCTGAAACAAAGGGACACTTCAAGGAAAGTTTTCAAAGTTGGAACAGTTGATTGTTGGGAAATAAAAGAAATGCAGATTTCAAAGATAAAGGAAACCTATATGATTCACACCTACAAACTCAAAGTACCAAGAAAGTCAAAAAATCATCCATCATGGAAAAATGAGTACAAAGGTTGGGAGTTTTCTGCATCTAGCACTTCATATCAACTTACAATGGCATTTTCACATTCCTCCTAAACATATGGGCACATCTCTGAAAAACAATCTTATGAGACTAGGTATGTTGTTTCTCTGGCAAAAGACTTCCAGCAGTTTTTGGCATCAAAGTGAAAAAGTATAGAAAGGGAACAGTTTCCCTTTTTATGTCCCTATAGCCTAGACTCTAAAACCATCAAATACACTATCTTTACAGAGGATGCTAAAGTTACCACAAAACAGAGTTAACCTGAGAGACACAAAGTAGATATGTTGGAATTTGAAATATCTTACCTGCTCACTATATTCACAGTAAATTTATACAAAGAATCCTGACTCACACAGATTGATAAAGGATAAAGCATTTGAATTGCCTACTTCATGATAAGTAGATGGAAATAAATTGTTTTTATGAAGCTTTCTTCAATGAAAAACAGAGGGCAAAGACACATTTTTAAACAAGCCTCCTTCAATGACAAGCTGAGGGCAAAGACACAGTTTTAAACAAGCCTTCTTCAATGACAAGCTGAGGGCAAAGACTGTTTTAAAAGGCCTCCTTCATTTGAAAAACAGAGAGGCAAAATTTTATAGGAACTACCTTAAAAAGGCCAAAGAAAGTGGCACCTCCTTCATATACAAGCAAAGAGTGCATGGTTTTCAAACTGGTTTCACTGTTTGAAAAATTCTAATTAAAAATACCTCACAGTGAAAAAGGTTTCAAAATTGTTTCATAGAATTTGGGTAGAAATGCAATAGACATCAAAGACTACAAGGAGCACTTCCTTCAATGATAATTAGAGGGTTCAAAGGTGTTTAAATAAGTTGTCTCCTTAAAAAGAAGGATGGAGGTCAAAATTTTCAAAATTTCAAAGCATAGAAATGACCCTTGCACCAAGAAAAAAGTGAATTAAACTTTCACACAAGGCAAAGCAGTCACCTTTTGTTTTTCTAAAAAAAAAATAGGGAGGCAAAGGTTCAAATGAATATTTTTTGAAAAAATCCAAAAGGAAGAGTACGTGCCATAAAAGCATTTCAAAAGGCACAAAATCCCTCGAAGGGCATATCTTATTCACATTTTGTTGATTGGCAAACATAGGGAGTTTTTCTGTTTTCTCAGCAAAATCCTCATGGAGAAATCCTTGGTTGCGACATGCATGTAGCATCTCACTGCAGAAGTTTACAAAGGACGCGACGCACCTGTACACTGGTGCGATGTGTTTCCTTCATTCAGCCTCCGCCCGCCCTCGTTCAGCCTCCTCCCGGGCTTCCGTTCAGTCTCCGCACGGCCTCGTTCAGCCCCCGCCTGAATTCTCGTTCAGCATCCGCCCGGCCTCATTCAGCCTCCTCCCGGCCTCGTTCACCCTCCACCCGGACTTCTCGTTCAACCTCCGCCCGGCCTCGTTCAGCCTCCACCCGGACTCCTCGTTCAGCCTTCGCCCGGCGTTCAAACTCCGTTCAAAAACACCTTTTTTTGAACTAGTTCAGTGTTTTTTCTTCATTAAAACTCCATTTTGACGCTACATGCCTGGGTGTAAAGGCATAGCACCTGCTCATTTCTTTCAAAAGGGGCCAAATTTTCCAGTGTTGCTCAAAGGTTAGTGTTCATCACTACAAAGGAAATTTTCGAGGTATTTATCCATATTTTTGCCCCTCAGTTGCTCTTAAAACATAAAGGATATTTCGAAAACTGAATTAAAAGAGAAAGAAGTGTTAAAGGAAGAGAAAACTTGTTTTTATTTTAAGGGCTCTCTAGTTGATTTTGGAAAAGAACATAAAGGTAAAAATGCCTCCAAGGAAAGGGGTTAAAAAGGAAGTTCAACACAACAGATTTGAGCCCACCACTATTCAATAAATCACTGCCTATCCCTCAATCTTGTCCTGCTTTCAAGAGGTAGGTTGTTTTGACTTTTGCAGAAAAATACCAGAGGTCACTAGACACCCTCATCTAACAGAATTATTTTCCCTGAGGTTGAATGGAAAGCAAGTCCACATAGTAGGTATAGATTTTAAACTCACTCCTGGAGCTATTTCTAAGGCAACCAAAATCCCTGACATAGGAGAAGAGTGGTTCAAACAATCATACCTTGACCTCAGCCACTATCAACCTTTTCTCAAGCTAGGTCATCAAGATAAATGCAGCTCCATTTTCCATTTCTCACACTTGCTGGATGACTATGCAGCCCTCATGAAAATAGTCATGAACTTTTTCACTTGTGAAGGTAGATACTCCCAAGTATATGCCTATCACATCAGACTCCTTATGCATTTCACAAAAACTAAATTGCTAAACCTACCTTTCTTCCTGTGCAAGAGTATAGACAAGATGTCTTCCATTGTTAGAAAAAATCCTCCAGCCCAGCAGAAAGAAAGTTTATTTCATCACTCACTCATTAAGATCATTGTCCTTCACCAGCTGAAACAAAAGGGCATCCCTTGGGAAACTTTCATCTCTCACCCTCATTTCACTTCTGCATCTTTTATGCCACTACGGATCAGGCCAATTGCATCCCAAAGCCCTCCTCATGCTCATTCCTTGCCCTCCACACCTTATGTTTCCTCTTCTTCTCATGAGTCTACTCCCCAAAAAAAATCATCCTCCACAGATGGCAGTGAGAAATAAGAGTGCAGTAAAAGTAAAGAGCAAGGAAGTGATAGTAAAAGAAAAGAGCAAGGAAGTGATGATGACAAAGAACAGGGAAGAGATGGTGACAAAAATCAAGACAGTGATGAAAGCAGCAGTAGAGGTAAAGGAAAGCATGATGAGGTAGGCAGCCCACAAGGAGAGAATGAAAGCAGTAATCATGAAGCTGTCAGCCCACAAGGAGAAAATGAAGACAGTGATGAGGAAAGAGGTGGCCTACAGCAAGAAAATGAAGATAGTGATGAAGAAAGAGGCAGCCCACAGAGAGACAGTGAAGACACTAGAGGAGAAGGCAGCCCACAGCAAGAAAATGAAAGCAATAATCATGATAAAGGCCGTTCACATCAAGAAAACATTGAAAACAATGAAAATGACGGAAGCAGTCATGACAGCAAGAAGATAGATGAAGCCAGAGATAGTTTTGAAAAGGAAAAAACAATAGACCTAGACATCTCCCACCAAACAGAAAATGGGCATGATCTTTCTAAGTTTACTCCTAGTGATGAGCTCATTACAAGTATCAAATCTAATGAGCAAGAAAATTCCCCACAGCAAAGTAAATAAGGATTGCAAGCAGAGAATTTTTTTGGAGAAGAGGATAGCCTTGAGGATGCAGGAGAACAAACTAAACAAACCCATGTATTAACTCCTCCTCTCACTCATCATCAGCTAGGTCAAGAACATGTGTTTACTGCCTCTCCAAGGCAATGGGCCATGCTTCCTTCATCAAAAGTATCAAAGGCTAAAAACACCAAAACATCAAGGAAGAAAACCACTCAAACAGTGACTAGCAATGTCACTAGGGCACTAAGAAGCAGAGGTAAATTTCCAAAACAACGCAAGATTGAATTGCCTAAGAAAACTAGAAGAAAGAAGCCCATCAAAGGCAAGGGCAAAGAGAAGGTTGAACAACAAGAGAGCAGCCATGAGCATGAAAGGGAATTTGACATAATACAAATAGACAGTGATGCTGAGGATGATGAGGCCAGTATTCTTAGATCTCTTTTGCAAAACCAGGAGGCTTAGATTAAAGACTTGGAAAATGGCCTAGAAAGGTCAAAAGACATTATCCACTATTTGCAATTGCAAAATAATCAAATGAGTGGATATATGGAAATATTTGAGGCTCAGGCGCTCAAATATAGAAGGGAAGCTCAAAAGTCACAAGTGAGGATAGAAGAATACATGGTTGAGTATGCGGAAGATGATGAAGAAGAAGGGCCAGCAAGAAAGAGACCTAGGACCATGGGTCTTAGAAAAACATTGCAAAAGCAGAAAGAAGAAGAATCAGCTCGCGAATAGAAGTACCCTCTTACAGAGCTCCTTGCCAAAACAATTGAGAATAATAGAGAGTCTTGGCTTGAGAGGGCAAATCAGTATTTTGAAACCAAATTGGAGAAAGCTAACAAGGATTTGGGCCTACAAAGAAGAATGACCGAGCACTACAAGAAGTTGAATCAGTTTGCCCGAAGGAAGCTCAAAGCTTCCCAAAGGCGGCGCCTGGTGGAAAAACATGGAAAAGACCTATCCCAGCTTGGAATTCTTGCTTAAGCTTCATTGCATGTTTCTAAAAACCCTTAAGGGGTTTACTCACCAAATTTGGGCATTTTTGGACACATTCATGTTTTTTGTGAATTTTAGGCCTAAAAGCATAAAATCATGGGTGCCTTAACTTTTTCTCAGAGCAGCCTCAGCTGAAGAAAAATATATTTTTGGATTCCTTGACATCAAAGGAACATGATCGAAAAATTTCAGATCAAATGAAGCTATTTTTGTCTCTCAAAAAGGCCGAAAACACCCATTTTTTACCTTTCTGCTCCTAATATCAGCAGGTGCTACACTCCAGGGTTTTTTCATTGTTTCTACTTTTTGACTAACTTTCATGCATCAGATTGGAAAAAATCAAGTATTTTTGGAAATTAGACATCCGTAGCTTTCCAACGAGCTATCACGAGACTCATTTTGACATCAGGAGGTCCACCAAAAATTCACCACAAAAAATACTTTTTCTAGTGCTACGTTCATGTAGATTTTGCTGAGAAGCAGTTTTCTGAGTGATGACTGGGCCAAATGTGCGTTAAACAAGTTTATATTGTGTGTCAGGCCTTGAAAGTGATTCTTTTTTGCAATTTTGGTCCGAAAAGATATTTTTGAAGGATATTTTGTGCCTTGGAATTCGTTAAGCCTCAAGGACAGTTTTAGATATTTGTTTTTGGCCAATGGCCTTCTAGTTGCTCTAGGTGGGTTTTATCCTCTTTGGCTTATATAACCAAGAGGATTCATTGTAACAAATAGGTAGAACTTGATATATTGAGAGAAATACATAGCATTATGATTTTGGAAGAAATACTTGTTTTATGAAGTGGATGATGTCTTTCTTGGCTTAATGGTGGAGGAGCATTGTGTGCAGGATTCCATGGCTTGGTGAATGGTGATGTTTCTCTGATTCTGTTTATGTTTCCTTTTTTTCATTAATTTTCCATATTTATCATTTGCGTAGATCAGAAAAGTATATGTTGAGACATGCTCATGGAAGCACCTCAAACATCCTGCATGTTACAACTTTAATGTTTTTCTCTTCTTGATCATTTCTAAAGGATTATTAACTGGCCGTTAGGTCCATCAAGAAATTGTTATTTGTTTCATTTATGGTCAGTATGTTTTGCTATCTTGTATGATTTAAGGTATGCCCTGCTTACTTATAGCTTCTCAAAACTCCATTTCTGAAATCTTTCTATGAAATATTGGTTGTTTTAGTTAAGTCAAAGAGGTCTCGTTCAATCTTGCCCTTTGTCCATGCTTGCAAACTTATTTTAGAGTTCCCGATAGCTTAAGATATGCTGTTTAGAAGTTCCCTCTTCATAGATTGATTTGTTTGTTTATCTTATTTGTTTTCCCAATAGATGAAGGTGATTTTCTAGAGTTAGAGGTTCTTATGCTTCTATGTATCGCCGGATTGTTTATCTTTCATATGTATCAATTTGAGTTTTATTCATAGAGATTTATGGTTTTACCTACCTCATGAATACCTACTTTAAAAACATATATGTTTAAGATCTCTTTGCCTTTCACAAACTTAGTGTTCATTTCACTTCATTTTCACCCAAAGAATCCATTTACCTTGACTAAATCAGCCCTGCAGTAATACCTTGTCCACCATTTAGACAGTCTTGACTTTATCTGACCCCATAAGCCTGTTGATTTGATGAAATCTCTTTATATTTGTCCTTTTTGATCAGTTTACCTCAAAAACCCGAAAAAAAAAAAAAAACCATAAACACTTAACATCTAGCCTAAAATCAAACATACAAAATGAACAAGTTCACATCCTTCGCATAATAGAGAGAGCCCTCTCTGAGTCCAAGAAGGCTAGGTCCTAGGACTCCAAAGTTTGGTTTGATGTTACCCTGTCATTTGGTTTACCAATCTGCTAAATCACGTGACTCCAACAGTATGCTTTTCATGATATTTGTCACATCGTTTGACCTTATCTGGATGATCTTCCCGCTCATTCAGCTAAACGTCCAGACCATCCTGACCATCTTCGTCATATTCTTCTTCGTTGTCGACGTTACAATATTCAGCTTAATCTACACAAGTGCATCTTCTGTGTTGATTCTGGTAGACTTTTAGGGTTTATCGTGTCCAAATATGGAATTCGTCTTGATCCACTCAAGTTTGAGGCTATTATCAATCTCCCCTCTCCCTCCTCATTACATCAGTTGTAGATTTTTCAAGGTAAGGCTAATTTTCTACATCGTTTTATACCTAACTATGCAGAAGTGGCTAGAGGATATACGTGATCATTAAAGCAGGGAATTCCATTCTGTTGGGATGAGATCGCTCAGAATTATTTTGAGGCCCTGAAGACGTTGCTTGTCAATGCTCCTTTGTTCCGTCCTCCTAACTATCATCATTATTTTTCTCTTTATTTAGCCGCTGCTTTCAGTACGATTGCCATGGTTCTGGTACAAGATGGTGATGACAGTAATGAGCATGTTATCTATTACTTGTCTTTCAACCTTCTCTACCCTAAGACGTGCTATGCCCATGTCGAGAAGTTAGCGTTAGTTGCAGTTCAATAAGTTCATATTTTTCGTCATTATATTCTTTTGTGTACAGTGACTGTGATTTCCGATTGCAACTCCATGACCTATATATTGTCTCAAAAATTTCTTGGGGGGGGAATACTCACAGTGGATTGTCATCCTCCAAGAGTTCGATTTGGAATTTACTACTGCCAAGTTGAAGAAGTCACTAGTCTTTATTGATTTGATTTGTTCCCTCCCTTCAGACTCTCCTCTGTCTCATTCTGAGGAATGCATTCCAAACGATACGCTTTTCTTGATTAGCAACCTCGATCCATGGTACGGTGATATCATCGTTTATCTCCAGACTTCTAATTTCATATATGATTTGACGAAGGATGCCCACCGACGCATCCGTCATCAGTCGTGACCTTATCGTATAGTCGAGGATAACCTCTATAGTGTCGGAGTGGATTCCATTCTCTGTCGATGTTTCACCCTCGAGAAAGCTGAGAAAGTCCTCAATGATTGTCACAGTTGTGCCTGTGGCGGTCACATGTCTTGTTATGCTACTGTACAAAATATTCTTCGTGCTAGTTATTTTTGGCCTTCTATCTTTAAATATTGCATTTTCGTGGTTCGTAAATGTCACGATTGCCAGGTTTATCAACGCAAGATGCATGCACCACCTGTACCTTTTCATCTTGCCATTACCGTTGGTCCCTTTGCGAAGTGGGGCATCGATTTTATGATGTGTAACCCTCACTCGGTCGGGGGGCATGCTTATATTATTGTAGCCATGGACTACTTCACTATATGGGACGAAGAAATGCCTACACTTGTCGCTAACGGTAAAATAGCTGCATAATTCATGTTCAATCACATTATTACTAGGTTTGGTGCCCCTCGAGCTATCGTTACTGATCATAGTTCCCATTTTCGACACTATATGATGGCGGAGTTGACTTCTAAGTTGGGTTTGCGTCACGACAGCTCAACGTCGTACTATCCTCAAGCCAATGGCTAGGTTGAAGCCGTGAACAAATTTCTTGTTAATATGCTTCAACATACAGTTGGGATCCATAAATCCAATTGGAATCTCATGTTATTTTCAGCTCTTTGGGCATACCGAACCTCAATTAAGAGTGCAACGAGATTCACCCCTTTTCAGTTAGTTTATGGTCTGGAAGCTACTCTTCTGATTGAATGTGAGATACCTTCACTCAAGTTGGCTATTGAATTACTGCCGAATACTTCACTAGAAAAAGAGCATCTCCTTTATCTATAGAGTTTGGATGAAACCTGATACTTTGCTGCTTTGGTTATTGAAGCACAAAAAAAGTGGGTCAAAGCTCATTTTGACCAATCAGTTTCCCCTCGTTCTTTCGTTGAAGGACATCTCGTCCTCCTGTATGACCAAGCTCATGATAAGCTGGGGGCAGGTAAATTTCAACCCATGTGGCATGGGCCTTACATTGTTAAATGTGTATTGCAGAATGGGGCCTATGAGCTCATTGATTACGAAGGTCATCCTTTAGAACAACCCAGAAATAGGTTGTATCTCAAAAAGTATTATGTGTGAGTCGTTCATGCATGATTTGTGTATATAGTTTTTTTTTTCATTTTTGTACATGTATTGGTTTGGTGTGCTTTGCGAGCATTTTCCTTCTTATTTTAGGTCTTGCTTATTTGTGCAGATGTCTACTACCCCTTATGTCGGTTTCGCGGGTGGTGCTTCCCGCAGTACTAGGAATTTTTCTTCAGCAGCCTGGGTAATCTATGATCCTGCTGGTGAGTTGATAGAACTACAAGGTATTTTTCTAGGACGGAATACAAACAATGTTGTTGAATATAGTGTTTTCCTTGAACTATTAACTGAGGCAATCAATCTCGGCATACGCACATTTCTTGTAAATCTAGATTCACAGCTTGTTGTTCTGCAACTCAATGTCATTATTCAGTCAGAAACCCATACATTCTGAGCTTGTATTTACGTATTCGTTTCTTGGAAAGACATTTTGATCTTATCACATATCAACATATTCCTAGACGAATGAATGCATTAACTGATACAGTGGCCAACATATTAGATAGACATTTACGTAACTTGTAAAATCATCATCATATGAAAAATATCCATGTAGGAAAATAGATGTGTATATATATATATATATATATTGCGTGTTTGCATCAGTGTGCATCATAAATTCAAAAAATATGTGTGTTTCTGTTACATCTTGAGACGCCATGTCACTCAAATATACAGATATAAAGCTTAGGTGTCTAATCAGCGTGATGCTCGTGATAGCGTGTCACTGCCCCTACAAGCCGCCTCAGCAAGCGGTGAATGCGACTTGGCACCCCTACGGTATGTCTCTAGTAGGCACTAGGAACATCATCAAATTGTGCATAGTCTGGGATTCCACGTGTGATCCCCTCCAAGTTCTGCACGATTTCCTCCTCCTCACCTTCCTCGCCACTAGGTTCGAAATCATGAGGAATTCACCTCGCTATCGGAGACATGCCTGCAGGTCTCTCTGGGCCGACATCTGTAAATACATGGATTTAATGTCAGAACATACATAGTTAACAAAAATCATAACACTCATGAAAATTAAAAAATGAGTCTTACCCAATTCTTCATCTCAGTCCTCTCCCTCCGGGAGTGGGAGGTCCGGATCACCAGTAAAATCTGTACCAGAGTAGGGCCAGTCCTCCACGATGATCAACTGTCAGCGGAGCCAACCAAAAAACTCTGGTCTCTAGGACATCTATTGACCGCCCCCTGCCCTAAGCATCAAAGCCGCCCATCGATCCATCTGTGGTTCTCTCGTTGGTGGTGTTGATACTATAACCTCCTGACGCTGAAAAATTGGTAGTCGTTCCAGCAAGAATGATACCAGGATAGACCCATAACCAAATTGCTTCAATTTTCCCTTCTTGCGTTTGTTTAGTTGTCGTTTCATGTTTATTGTCACGGCCTCTGCCCAGTTGTAGATGGTCGGTGTCAAGCAGTCTACAGCAAGAAGCAACTAAGTTTTTGTTGCTTCGTTCAGTGCTTGCATTTTTGCAGCTCGTGTGATGGTATGTAGCACTAATTTTAGTGCTAAGTCTGGGATCGTTTGGATATCAACTTTCCCACGTCCTATTCCCTTTCATGCCCCTGGACATACTCTGTCCATTACCATGGACATATTCTCCATGCAAGGCTAGGTACCGGTTAGGATCGGTCCTACTCCCCTCCGCAACAATCCTATGATAAAGTAGACGTCAGAAACATCAATCTCAAGTTCCTGATCTCGAAGGATGAAATTTTCCTGATCCTCATCCCATATGCTAATCAAATATAGTAGCAGCTCCGGTTGAGCACGGAGACACAGTGTCAAGAATAACTTCTTCAGTCCACAATTTCGAAGAGCTTCCATGCATCTCTCATTCTCCATGGCAAGCTCATCCTCTTTGCTGTGTTCCCATTCTTTCCATTCGCTTACCATTTCGCCACTTTTTATCTGCAAACACATTCATATGAATAGTATTAGCCATTTTTGAAGCTTATATTTGTGAATTATTGGGGTATTTGACTTGAATTTTCACAAAAAATGGTTTGTGCCAATGGGTGCACCCTAGTGTAGAAAATTGGGCGGTTGGCGTGACTCCGTGCCCGAAACCCGTGCCAACCGTCGTGCCCTAATATTCACATTTCCTCCCCCATAATTCAAAATTGGAAGTTTCAGGTAGTAAGAAATGACTTAAAATGAAGGGACAGATCTTGGCTCTTACCTGGAACTAACGGATTTGAGATTGGTCTACTGGATTGGCCGCTATCGTCGCCGCAAGATTATACAATAAAATGGATAATTATTGCTCTACAAGAGGTTAAAAAGTGAAAAGTAATTATTTTTACCGTTTTTTGCATTTTATAAATTTTTACAACCATAATTAGGTTTTAAGACATGTTTTTTATTATCTTATTATATTATTTTCGAAAATGGGTTTTACACATGTCTCTTGTGCAGCAACAAGTTTTTCAGGCCATAGTGATGAAGTAACGAGTTAAATTTTATACTTTTTCAGACTCGGTAAAAACACAAAAAATTCACTGCTGGAGTCATCTTTCAGCTCTTTTCTAACTCTCTAAAATTGAAAATATTTTTGAGACTCTTGTCGTTTTGAACTCATTAAATGGCTACGAAGCGATATCTACCCAGTATAAGTTTACCCCTTTTTCGGGTTGGGATAGATTATTTACGAAAAGTAATACCTTAGCCTATCACGACTAAGAGGTTCTTTCACATATTATTTTCTACCTTTTCGATCTCCAGATCAAACATTACTGAAGCGCCATGGATGGATTTTTCTTTTTCTTCCTTCTTTCAAACTCTAAAATATTGAAAAGGTATCAAGTTCTTCCTTTGTCGTGAGACACGTTAAACCTGGTTGACATCGACTTTGTCGCCGTTGACGTTACTCAAGTTCTTCCAGTGGCTCAGGAATGTACTAGGTTGACTTCAAGCAAGGAGCAAATTTACATCACAAGCCATTACGGGAATTTTGAGTCTAAAATGGGCCTCCAAGGAAATAATAAAATAATAGTTAAACCATTAAACAATATTTATGGATTTTCAATTCACTTTTTGCACCACAATCCATGTAACCATAGTTAAATTCAATTCAAAAGTTGTACCAAAATAAAATTAATAAAAAAATTGTATTGATGTGACTATAAATAAGAATGAGCTTTTCAAGAAAAAATCATTATCATTGAAAAATTATTGCATTTGTCCTTTGTACTTAAATAACTTAAAATAAAATATAAATATAAATTTATAAATTTTTAATTATATTATATGCTATTAATTAAAATTTATATTATTTAAATTGTATAATAACATGTAATTAATATACTATATAAAAATAATATAATATAATAAATTTATAGGGATATGCATTGTTTCTTTCAAGAAATATGAAATGACAATAATATATTTTTATTCAAAAAGTGTGAAATGACATTTATTATGAGTACTTTACTTTGACTTTAAAAGTACTTAGAGCACTACTATGGTTAACCATGAGTTTTTAAACACCATTGAGAATGTGACAAGTAAGTACCTTTAACTCAAGAAATGCCACCTCAACCATTATGAATGATGTCATCTCCTAAAATGTGATTGGTTCTCATAAAGTGAATTTTGATTGTATATTTTCCTTAGGAGGCCCATTTTAAACCTCAAAATTCCCCTAATGATATGTTATCCCCTTCAAGCTTGTTTTAAAAATAATTGGAGTACTCACCAGAAATGGTGGGGGAAAATGGAACCAATTTTTAGTTATGTTGACAGTATGTCGCTCTTGAACATGGCACTTGTCTGCATTATTTTTGGGTTGGGGACATCTCATTTCGTCATTTTTTCCTCCATGGGTTTGGGTAATATTTTTTGACCTCTCATCTACTCTTTTCCACGTCGTCATGACCTTAGATCCTTTGATGTCAAATACTGCCAAATCTAGTGTCGTGTTGTTGATATGTTCAAGAGAAGTTTGCCTCTGCAGTTTTCAACCTCCCTCTGATTCTCTGTTGGTCCTATTTCATCATCATGTTCCTCTGTCTCGTGTCGATGATGTAGGAAACATTATGGCCCACCTTCGATCAGGTCACTTCTTGTCGACTTCAGCTCATTATCCAGGAATTTGATCTAGAGACTCCCTTTTGGTACCATGGATCCTACATGCCTTAATGGCAGGTTTTTCCCCTTCGACACAAGGTCCACATCATTGGCCTTCGATAGAGTGATTCTACGGATGTTCGACGCAAGATCATTGTTCACATTTTGTGGATTGTACCAGTTGTACCTTGAGATCCATTGTCATTATTGGTGGTTTCTCTCGTGCCTGTTAACAGCTTTCATCATTGGCTGGTAATCAAATGATTTTCTTGCATTTTCGACTTCAGCTCATATATTCGCATGCTTGAATTTGTACTTGTTCGGTTCAAGATTGAGCGCAAGACCCTAGATTTTGTCTGATAAAATTCAAGCTGTGGATTTTGGTGGATTATCATGACTTATTGCATGACTCTTTTGATTGGATGGTTGTGACCATACCTGAGTTTTTTTTTTGATCCTTACTGCTGTATGGTTGTGTCCATACCTCGGATCTCAGTTTTATATATACTCTATTATGGATGGATGCGCCTATACCACATGTTCATGTATCAGAGATATCATTAGTATTCATAATTGCAGGTTTTCCGACAACAGTGTTTGGTTTGAACGCGTTCTCATAAAGCATTTCACCCTTCCCTCTCCCTCGGACCTCATGCTTTAGGGGGCATCTGTTACACAAAAAAATTTCACTGTCCCTGCAATCCCCATCTTTCCCATTGGAGGGTCATTTCCGCGATCAATAACCAGTGTCATGCCTTGCAAAGACCATCAATGTGTCCCTTTACATGAGATTAATATTCCTTCTATTGACAATTCCATAAGCAGAGACTCAAAAACCCTTGTTTTGCCTTGGCGCGGGTAATCAGTTATGCCCTTGCGCTGAAGAGGAAGATTAACACTGGGCCCTGCACCAGTTGGAACTCTGTCCCAGTTTGCCACTCGTGCCAAGCTGTTTATGGAATGTTTTTTAAAAATAGAGGCGGATATTCCACTCCAACCACCTTGAGGATGAGTCATTGGGAGTGGTTGAACTGAACAACCATGGACTCCCTCCTTTAGTTTATGGTTTCCACCTCTTATGGGAACTCCCTAAAGGATAGGCCTACCTCCCACCTTTGTAGGGATCCTAACCTCCTTTTCCTCTATAAAAAGAAGCTATCTCTTTTATCCTAAGCTAGCTGAACTTGGAGAATTGAACATATTATAGCTGGACTACTAGAAAAGATATAATAAGAAGGAATTATGTTGAGGAAGCTTGAGTCCATGACTTCTGAGAGAGCTTGAGTCCATGCCTTCATCCCATCTGAATTCCCTGATGAGCATCTGAGACGCGCTTTGGCTGAACCCCGCTGGAGGAGACTGTGACATCAAAGCATCGGTTGTAACTCTTCCTTCTATTAATTTATATACATGACTATTGTTTGGTTCCCATTTTTTATTATGTTAGATGCTTAATGCAACATGCTTAGCCCTATTTGACTAGCTAGTAGTTATGAGTGAAACCATTTTGTCGTATGTTGTTCTTGTTTTTGTTCTATGTGCAGGTATCTGAGCATGACTGTAGAAGGATTGTGACTTGCCAAGGCAAGAGCGAGAGGCCACTACCACTACACCAACGACGACAGTGTTGGATTCTATGCAAGTCGATCTACCATTTCCTTTGTTCATTCAATAATTAGGAAGCAACACTCTAACATGTCTCTTTGTTTATAGACCCACTCTAGGGCTAAAGGGATCGTCTCTGTCCGCAAAGAGGATTGACCTGCTTAACAGTAATACATATTTATTATAGAAATATGTGCATATCTGGAAATCCCTAGCAACTTTAGTTCAGTAAAAAATATTAGCTCATCATACATCGATATCAATGCTAACTAAGCAAAACCTCATCAACGTGTCTTTGACTAATACCCAACCATAACCAAAGTTAATATTTTTGATATAGCTCAGGTGTAGAACTACCTCTTGTTAAAATAAAACTTTAAAATTAAATCATACTTAAAGTATGTTGAACCAAGAGTTCCATTGTTATATTGAGCATTAACATCTCATTCAGCTCTGAGCATTGACCTAGTTTCAAACTTTGATAATGTCACAGTTGTCTTCACAAACCTGGATCAAATTTCTTCTCTGCTACAAATACCATTTCCACAGTTGTTTTTCCTTAGAATGCCTCTAGAGGATACTTTATAATAACCTTTGATACATTAAAAAATCAAGAATATTATACCATTGGTCTATCAAATACGGAGCCAAAATAAGCTTAAAATTGTGCTCCGTATTAGGTGTCACAAAGTCTATTACACAGGCCCGCAGAGCTTCCATAAATATGATTACAGATCATTAATGGTTCCTTCTTACATAGTAAACAAGTTATCTCAGCCTTCTAACCACAAAAGGAATACATATTGTGTTCAATGGTTTTTCTCATATGTAACCTTCCTGAATAATGAGGGTGAAAAATGTATCAGTCGCTTGCAAGTAACAATGACCTTTTTATCCAAGGGAGCATCATGAAAAATTCAATAATTGAAGAATGAATCCCTTAGGAACAATCTTCAATAAGCTTCAAAACTAATATTTAATTAGTCTTAAAAACACAAATTCCTTAAATCCTAAGAGTTACTTCATAAGGCCACACACTAGACTGAATTTGCAATTTTGGATCTATGCAACTTCTCATACACCTCAGATATGATCACAGGTAATAGGTCGAATATACTTTAAAATGAGATTAATTCTTGCCATCGATAAGCTTGAATCTGTACACAAAAAAACTCCTTGAAATTTCCTTCCAAACTCCCACAATGAGGCTCACAACTTGATGTATACATTGATGAACGTGCCTTAGGAAACCCTTGTTGCAGATTAAAATTTCCTCAATGAGGTGTCACAAAAATGCCTTCAAACTAATTCCCACATGTATCACTAAATCCAAAAAAAAATCCCTTCAACTTTAGCTTATAGTGGTTGAAATTATATTTAGGACTTCTCACAGAATAGTGCACCAATTCACTAGTTAAGCCTTACAAAAGGTTAAAGCCCCATAACATAATTGATCTCAATATTGTAGTCTTAAATAGGGGATGAAGGTTATCCAGAGACAAGGTACAAGTAGCCATATGAAATAGCCTCATGAACTATAGAAAATATATCCACAGGATTCAATCTGATCATGTAATGTACTAAAAAAAATATTGAATCTTTATACAATTTGCTGAAAAAAAATACGATCGCACAATCACATAACAAGTAAGAGAAAGATACAATAAATAACACAACATAAGATGTATATGGAGAAAGAACACTGATAAAAATCCCACTATCTGTGTGAAAATTCCAAGTCATAGATATGGAATCCTACTGCAACAAATTGAATTACTTCTCCTACTTGTAAATTACATTAACAATTTATTTTGCAAATTACTTCTGAAAACGTTGAAGAAATTACTGAAGCAACCTTCACTTAATTAATTTAGATGCGGAAACAAGAAACTGAGCAAAATAAATAACACACACAGGAAACCATTATTTTTGGACAAATGTCACCGGAAAAACCCAATGCAGGAAAATCGGTGCAGTAGCTATGAGGGTTTTATTATTAAGCAACAATTATATCTGAATACATCTCTTATTGTATCATCGGAAAAATTAGTTACATAGAATAATGTCAGAGAAAAATAGTGATATTACCTCACTCTAGAAGTCTCAGTTGATCCAGTATTTGAACTAACGAAACCCCAACACCATTTGTGTTGCCTCTACATAGTAGCTACGTAGGTCTGTGTGGAAACTACTATGGAATTGTGTCATCTCCTTTGTGTGATACTTCAACCCTCAAGAAACTCGATCCCATCACTCCCAGCTCAAAATCTTGATTTCCCGACTGAAACTAGGACTTCTACTCAAAAATTGTGTTTCCTCTGTGTGTGGCTTGTGTGGCCCTGCGTCACCCTTTCTGGGTGTTGTTTCACCCTCTCTGGGCTTTGTGCTACTTCCTCTTCATATTTATCTGCCTCTCTGCTGATGATCCTTGGCCCCGGAGAAGATCCTCCTACCAAAACTATATTTTCCTCTCAACTGCGTAGAAGAATCACTTAGATCGAAGTTTTTCTCTAAGCATTGCTCCTTCAGAAAATTCGATCACTTGATCCTCTCGGTGTGTTTTACAAATGACCCTCAAGCCTTCCTTTATATTTTTCACGTTGAGACATCAATGGTCGAGATTAGATCTCCAATTAATGGCTAATATTATATTTAAACTTAATCTTATTTTTCTAGAAGTTTCTCCCACATTTTATATTAATAACATTAATTATTTTAATTTCGTAAGTTAGACTTAGGGTCCTCATTAAAAATAATCAATTTATCGAATAAAATTTTTTCTAGGTGGAATTTCCCAAAACAATTTATGGGTTATCTGTAATGCATGTGTCTAAGCATCTCCAAAAATTTTGAGACTTAGAGCACATCTAATGCTACCCAAAATCAACACTCCCTCTTAGCAAGGAATGTGATCTAGCAAATATGATGTGCTGCACATTGTTCTGACTTTGAAGCATCTCCATTTGTGTTATTGATGTCTGACATGTTTCCCACCAATCATTGTGTTTTTGCTGCAACCATACTGTTGTTGACCCTACCACGACCAACACTGAATTTGTACTGCAACTCCCTCTCAAATGTTGCATCTATTGCTATCACTTCTGCTAACTTTGCACTACAACTCAGTTGTTGAGAGAAGCAACTGAAAAACATCCAAAAATCTGAACAAGTTTTCAGGATGCATCTCAATGTTGAAGCTCTAACTACTGCTAGTCCCATGTTATCCCTTTGAAGCACTGTGTTGCTTCTGCTCTTCACTGTGTCCTTTTGCACTGCTACAACTGTGCTTTGTGCTTCTACCCACTGCATCTGTCATTTCTGCACTCCTATGCACCAACTGAAAACTCCTCCAGCCTATTAGTGATGATCTTGGGCATCTGTAGCAAGGTCATGATCTGAGAGGTGAACTCCACAAGGATCCTGCCCAACTGAAGTTCTTGATAACTTACATCTCAATGCTACCCCATATCCCTCCTAGAGATGTGTGGGCACTCATGGCATACTCATCCTCATCGATCTTGATGGTCACAGCCTTAGGATCAAGCTTCTCATCCTTGTCATTTTTCTTCAAAAAAAATTGGGTATCGTAGTCACCAAGTTCACCACACTTGAAGCATTTGATCTTCGAGATGTATTTCTTACATCTTCACTGCTCTTGCTGCCTTTTGTATGCAAGGGTTTTATTTTCCTCCTCCTCTTTCAACTTCGACCCGTTACCACTGTTGCCATCAAGTTTACACTTGACCAATTATCTCCTTAGCTCTTCTTGCTGAAGATCAGCCCACATCTCTTCCCAGCCTGGAAAGGTTTCTCTGCCCAGGATGCTCTGGACGAACACCTTCCAATATTCAGTGAAAACGTTAGGAACCAGTCTCACCATTGTTGTAGGATAAGGGGTAGACCCCACAGCTTCCATTTTATCATGTATCTCCTAAAGTCTAGTCAAGAGATGAATAATGCACTCCCCTCTCTATTGGAAAGACTGAGAGCGGGGGGGTGAATCAGTATTCCTTTCAATTAGAGCATTAGTTAATCTTTAATTATTATCATTGTGTGTATAATGATAGAAGTAAACAAAAGGAACACAAATGAACATAGTTTTTAAGGTGGAAACCCACTGCGGGACGAAAACCACCTAATTCTTTTCTAATATTTTTTTAATATTCAACTCCAATTGAAAATAAAGCTCCAACTTCCTAGAATCTAGAAAAGCGTTCTTCTCCAGCTCCCATTGGATGGATTCTCCAATGCCCAAGATTCTTTAGTATTCAACTAAACGGATGCCCCAACACCCAATGGGCTACAACTCACCCTACCACCCTATAGAAGAATAAAAGAATAATGGACTCCCGTACCAGGGAAAATGGTCCACTTTACAATGATATAGAATGATGTAGAAGAAGAAGACACACTAGACCATAATACCAACTATGATACAACCACCTAATGATTATCGTAGACCTCCCGACATTGCCTCTTCAACTCTTGGTAGATAGATACTAGTACAATTTTTACAATAATGTATTTACAATGACTTAGGACAATGATACCTTTACAGTGACTGTATGCAGTGTTGCCCACTTGAAGACTTCATGTGATGAACTTATTGTTGCTGTTTTGCACCTTTTTTTTTCTCTTGTCATGCTACCCTCTGTTGCACCTTTATTTTCTTCGCTACCCTAGAAAGTCTGGTCCTTTGCAGCCCTTGACAACACATGATCAAGCTCCTTTTTTTCCTTCTAGTAGATTGATATTGAATCTAGTGTATCTCTGTTATTTTAGATCCCCTATATGTGATTTTTGGCCCTGTATTATTCCTCTGAGTCCTCTTTCCAATGCCACAGGTCTGACCCAATTTGGATTCTTCAAGAGAGAGTTATGCCCAATTTCTCACAATGCCCTAATTCTGGATTGTTTCAATAGAGCGAACTTGTACTGCATTCCACATGTCATTGTTTCTTCATTCCACTCTAACATTAATACATCGAAAACTAAATTCTATGCACTATCTTCCACTTTTTACAGAATTCTAATCCGATACTTAGAGAGAGAGTTATGACGATTTTCCCCCAAGGTCACTTCTTTGAGATGAATTTCAGGAGCCTGCAAAAACATTGACTTCCATAGATAATATCTCCGAAAATTTTGTGTGCCTTGATCTAAAATTATTACAAGCGCTTCCTAAGGATTTTGGCTTCGCCTCATAAAAATTTCAGTTTTTGAACCTTCGTAGAAAAAAAGTTAGGGTGCAAATTCCATGATGACCTGTTTGAGATAGCGAAATCCCTACATAAGGAGGATATGAGGATCACAATTTATATAAATTCTTAGGTTGAGAGGGGCTTAAAAAATTGAATGTGGGAGGGATTTTAGGAGCTTAAAAAATATTAATTATGACTTTTCAATGACCCATGCCACAACCCCATGGGGTTTTAGCCCACTAACTGGGGCTACAAAATTCAAACATGAATATCTCTCAAACCGTGAAGAATCACGTGGCGTGCCATATATCAACGGAAACATATTGATAAGTAGAAACCATAAAAATCATTCTTGACCCAGAACATAGTAATTTGGTAGGTAAAAATTCTCATGCAATACTGGGGTAGCCCCTGGTGCTGCTTGGGTTGACATCAATGAAAACCGCTGATCAATAATATCCCCCTTTGGCATTGATGGCAACACAAGTACTCCCTGTGTGATCATGACACCTATTCCTACAACATTCTCTCCCCCTTTGACATTAATGGCAAAGGGTAACTCCCCCTGACACACAACCATCCTGTGGACCTATACACACTTCCACTCCCCCTTTATATTATGAATAAGTAAAATCTAATGAGAACATGGGATAATCCCAACCTTCTGGCGAAGATATTCAAATGCTTCACGAGGTAAAGGTTCAGTTAAGAGATCAGAAATTCGTTTTTTTGTACCAACATACTCAAGTTTGGTATTCTTTTTAGCAAATTGTTCTCTAACAAAATAATATTTGATCGAATGTGTTTTTCTTTTGAATGCATGACAGGATTCTTGGAGATGCTGATGGCACTGGTGTTGTCACAGAATATGGGAATAGGCTCAATGAATTTCACTTGAAGGTCTTGCAAACTTTGTTTCATCCAAAGGACTTGAGTACAACATGCTACCGCTATAATTTATTTTGCTTCCACTGTAGATAATGAGATTTAGGTTTGCTTTTTGCTCAACCATGATACGAGACAACCACCTAGATATAATGTTGCTCAACTAGTACTCTTACGATCATCAATGCTTCCTGCCCAATCTGCATCTGTAAAGGCTTGAATAATGAGATTGTCACCCTTGGGATACCACAAGCCATAATTTTATGTGCCCTTTAGATATCGAACAATTCTTTTGACAACAATAATATGTGATTCTTTTGGTGCTGCTTGGAATCTTGCTACTTGTCCAACTGCTTGCATAGAATTTGGACGGGAGGTTGTTACATATAGAAGACTACCAATCATAGATCTGTACAACCTTTGATCCACATCCTTAGATGAGTCGTCTATGCTCAATTTGCAACCTATTACCATCAGAGTAAGGACAGGTTTGCAATCTTCCATTTTTAATTTCTTGAGCATTTCCTTGATGTACTTGGCTTGACATATAAATATTCCTTTCTCTTGCTGAGATATTTGAAGCCCTAAGAAGTATGTCAGCTCACCAAGTAAAGACATCTTGAACTCACTTTGCATATTTTTAGAAAATTTCTTACTTAGTTGATCATCATTGCTACCAAATCTTATATCATCCACATATACCTCAATGATTGTTAAATTATCTTTATCTATTTGTACATAAAGATTGATATCAACAATACCTTTCTTGAACCCTTGTTGACGTAGGTATCCATCAAAACTAGTATACCATGCTCTGGGAGCCTTCTTGAGACCATATGGAACCTTCTTTAACCTACAAACATAGTATTCTTTTTCTGATAGTAGAAAACCTTCAGGTTGTTCGATGTAAACTTCTTCTTCTAATTCTCCATTCATAAATGTTGACTTAACATCCACTTGGTAGAATTTGATTTTTCTTGAACATGCATAGGCAAGAAACATTCGGATGGCTTCCATTCTGGCAACTGATGCAAATTTTTCGTCGAAATCAATTCCTTCCACTTGTGCATAGCCTTTGCAAACCAATCTTTCCTTGTTTCTGGTAACCTGTCCTTCTTCATTCAATTTGTTCTTGAACACCCATTTAGTCCCAATCAAATTTTTATCTTTTGGTCATGGAACTAATTCACAAGTGTTATTCTTCTCGATTTGATCCAATTCTTCATTCATAGCTGCTACCCAATGTTCATTATAGTTGGATTCCTCAAAAATACTAGGCTCAAAGGTTGCTAGAAAAGCAATGTGAGCTTGTTGTGATGAACGAAGTTGTCGACCTTCATTTATGTCACCAATGATTTGATTTGATGGATGGTTCTTTTGAATCCATTCTTTTGTTCGCTTTGGATGAGCTTCTTGTTGTTTTTCTGGTATATCTTGATGATCATTATTTACTTCTTCCTGTTTGATAGTTGCCTCTTGTTCTAGAATTTTATCTGTGCCTTTTTCAGCGTTTCTCTCAAGTTTCAAAGATTCTAGATCCTCATCATTATTCATTAGAACACCATCTTCGTCAAATGTAACATTTATGCTCTCCACTATCTTTTTTCATCTTATATTATAACATCTATAGGCCTTTCTTTTTCGTGAGTAACCAACAAAGATACCTTCATCAACACGTGATTCAAACTTACCCAAATTTTTATCTTCTCTTTTGATATAACATTTGCTTCCGAAGATTCTGAAATATTTTACATTAGTTGGTTTTCCTTTCCATAATTCATATGGGGTCTTGTTGCAATTATTTCTAAGAAGACTTTGGTTGATAATGAAGACTATCATATGAATTACTTGAACCCATAATTTTTCATCCAATTTTGATTCCTTCAACATTGTTCTTCCCATTTCCTATACGGTTTTGTTCTTTCTTTCAGCAACTCCATTTTGCTGAGGCGTTCGTGTTGTTGGAAATTTTCTTTTTATTTCATTTTCGTCACAGTATTGCTAAAATAATTTGGAAGTGAATTCTCTGCCATTATCTGATCTTAGACACTTTATTTTCAAATCAGTTTCATTTTCGACCAACTCCTTGTAGATCTTAAAGCACTCAAATGCTTCATATTTTTTCTTTAGGAAACTGAAGGTTGTCATCCTAGTATAGTCATCTATCATTAACATGAAATATAATTCTCCATCTAAGCCTTTTGTTCTCACAGGACCACATAGATCAATATGTAAAAATTCCAATGGATGTGATGCAAAGTGTTATTTTGTTTTAAATTGGACTTTTGTCTGCTTTCTGTGCCAACAAGCCTCACATAGTGTGTTGGAAGGTTTTTAGATTTTCGGCATTTCTCGTACTACTTCCTTTTTGCTTATCCTGACAATATTTTCAAATTTTATATGACCCATTCGTTTGTGCCATAACCAGCTTTCATCTTCTTTACCTAGTAGAGATGCTTTAGTTGCTTCATCTAGAACATATATGTTGTTTGGAGCTCGACTTGTTGTAGCCACAATTTTACCATACCTACCTTTCCTGATTTCACATTTTGTGGATTTGAATAGCATTGTGTGTCCTTGATCACACATTTTTCCAACACTGAGCAGATTGTGATTCATGTTTTTGACCAATAGAACATTCTTGGCTATAACATCTTTGCTTTCAAGAGTGACGGTACCTGATCCTATAACATTTGAAGATCCATCATTTCCAAAGGATACGGTTCCATCCTTCTTCTCTTTCAAAGATACCAATTTCCTTCTAACTCCAGTCATATGCGTTGAGCAACCGATGTCAACATACCAGACATATTTTTTGTTTTGAGCCTTGAGAGTGAGAGCACAATTATCAGTCTTCTTCTTCTTCCATGTTCATTCATTCTGTGGCTTCGAAGGTTCTTCTAGAGGAATTTCAAGTCTACAGTCTCTGGCTATGTGTCCAAAGTTCTGACATTTGTAACATTCCATATTATTTCTTAAATGTTCAAATCTATTGATGTTTCGTTGAGCCTTGGGAGGTTCATATTTGAAGGATCTTCTGGAATTGCATTGGTTCCTAAGGTACGTGCGACATTTTACAACTTTATGACCAAATTTTCCACATGAATAACAATAGCCATAAAAAAATCTTGGTACCTGGATGGAAATATTCATCGAGGAATTGTCTTCCAAGGATGTTCTTGCGAATCTTTTCCAATGAAGTCTACATGCATGTCAGATCTCATAGGTTCATTGTATTTTTTTGTAGAAGATACTACTTATTCTTCTTTGTAACTGAGGCCAGTTCTGTCATTGTAAGATCATTGATTGTTGATGAGTTCTTCCGATTCCCTTAAGCTATTGGCATAGTTTTGGATAGTTTTTCCCTCCTTCACTTCCTTACGGAGTGAGACTACTTCGGCTTATAATTCTTCCCTTTCTTGGTTGCTTTCTTCCAACTTATTTTGAAGTGACTCTTCAATGCATTTGTGTTCTTCAACTTCAATTTTGAGACCTTGAAATTGTTCTTCAAGAGTATTGGAACGGATCTTCTCAGCCTTGAGCTTGATTGGTTCCTTAGAAAATTCTTCTATGGTCAACCCTTCTTCTTCGTTGTTTGATACCTATTATTTATTGTGCTTGGCCATAAACAATACTCTCTCATTGGCTTCTTCTTCAATGTCATTGTCTTCATCAGATGATGAGCTATCTTCTTTAAAGAGAAAGTTCCTTTTGGATCCTTGCTTGTTGAATTTATTAAAGCATTTATTTCCTTTTGAGTTTCCATCACTTATGTTTAGACATTTTGATATGAAATGCCCAACCTTACCAAAGCCGAAACATATCAATGGAAGTTTACCTTTGAATTTTCTCTTACCGATTTTTAGTTTTCTCGTAAAGTAAGCATATTCTTCATCTGAAATACCTTCTTTATCCTCTCCCTTTTCTTCACACTTGCAGGTGCATGTCTTTTCAATTAAAGGTTGCTTGTCCTTATTATTTTTCTTAGATTAAACGAATGTATTTTCTATATGCGAAGTACCCTCTTCTTCATCAAGTCTCATTTCATATGCTATAAGAACTCCATGTAATTTCTCTTTGTTGAGTTTGTCCAGATTTGCACTGTATTCTAAGACCGATACCTTTGGGTTGAATCTCCCTGGTAACGCTCTAAGAATATTTCATATAATAGTCTTCTCATCAATTGACTCTCCCAATCCATCCAGAGTATTTTTTATTTCATCAATGTATTATAAGTATGCAGCAATCTTGCAATCTTCTTTCATTCTGAGTTGCTCAAATTTTGCTCTATAGATTTGAAGCTTTTCTTATTTGACACTTGAGTCACCTTCATATATATTCTCAAGCTTGTCCCATACATTTTTGGTAGTTTTACAACCCAACACCTTATGATAAGCATATTCAATAAGTCCACTGATAATAATATTATTTTCTTTTGTTTCATTTACCAAATTCTTCTTACCTTGTTCATCCGCGGTTGATGTAAATCCATTTTGAACAGTGTCCCATACTTCGTAACCTTACGCCAAGAGATAGACCTCCATTCTTCCTTTCCAGAGTGCATAATTATTTTCATTGAACAAAGGTACACCATTCTTGGTATGCTCCATGACCTCCTTCCAGATGTCAAACTGCTATTGAACGAATCAAGCTCTGATACCAATTGTTGGAAATACTGAGAGGGGGGGTGAATCAGTGTTCTTTTCAATTAGTGAATTAGTTAATCTTCAATTATTATCAGTGTTTGTACAATGATAGCAGTAAACAAAAGGAACACAAATGCACACAGGTTTTAAGGTGGAAACCCACTCTGGGACAAAAACCACGTAATTCTTTTCTAATAATTCTTTAATATTCAACTCTAATTGAAAATAAAGGTCCAACTTCCTAGAATCTAGAAAAGCATTCTTATCCAGCTCCCACTGGATAGACGCTCCAACACCTGAGATCCTTCAGTAGTCAACTAAACGGATTCCCCAACACCCAATGAGCTACAACTCACCCTAGCACCACCCTACCACCCTATATAAGAATAAAAGAAGAATGGACTCTCGTACCAGAGAAAATGGTCCACTTTAGAATGATATAGAATGATGTAGAAGAAGAAGACACACTAGACCATAATCCCAACTATGACACAACCACCTAATGATGATCCTAGACCTCCCGACACCGCCTCTTCAACTCTTGGCAGATAGACATTAGTACAATTTTTACAATAATGTATTTACAATAACTTAATACAATGATACCTTTACAGTGACTGTATGTAGTGCTGCCCACTTGAAGACTTCATGTGATGAACTTATTGTTGTTGTTATGCACCTTTATCACTGCTCTTGTCATGCTACCCTATGTGTTTGGTCAATTTAGTGTATCCTAAATTGCTGCATTTAATTTGTCTTTAAATCAAACCTAAGTTGGCATTTGAAAGGTTTTAATACCTATTTATATGGTGGAGCATTACCGCCATAAACTATGGTTTTAATAGGAATTTCAAATGAATTACAAAGGTTTCAGATTAATCATGGCGGGCCTTTCAAAATTTTACATTAATCACTATAGCTACCCTGCATGTAATCAGTACTATAGCTCCTTGCCTTTTCTAATCGACTCAAACCCTACTGTATATATGCCTTTGTAGATCAATACTACATCTCCTTGCCTTTTCTAATTGACTCAAACCCTACTGGATATACGCCTCCTACTAAAAAGAACTGCCTGTTGCGCAAGAAACTCCAGAAAGCAGGCCCTTCCTCCATCAGCAGGAAAAATGGTATGGCCAAACAGAATTTTGCCAGATTTTGAAAAGTGATTTTACCATTTAGAATGCCCAAGATTTGAAACAGAGCAATAAATTGGGCTGCTCGTTTTCCTTGAATAGGGCATGCTTGTAGATTTATCTTTGTTTTTAATAAAAGTCAATGTAAGACATAACGAATTTCCCAAACCTCAGTCTCCAGCATGCTTCCATAAAATTTGGCAGTTGATTTCCATCATCACAATTTGGTCTTTACAAGAAGAAAAATTGATCACCATTTCCTACCATTTTCCTTCAAACAATATTAAGCACATGCAGTGATCATCTGACTTTGATAGATCCATCGGAAAAGAAGACCAAGAAAGACATGCTTCGACAAATATCATATATTTCATACACACTCAATACAATACCACCAGAGCTTCAGTAAGGACGGGTGAAATATACATTAAAAAGAAGGATTTATATGACTAAAAACCCTACAACTTGTAAGTTCAATATATATATGAAACCAAACCACAGCACAACAATATTTAGCGCCTTAAAACTAGGATCAGATCAAAATCTAGCTATAACTATCATTGAATGTAGACAAGTATGCGAGAGAATTTCTATTTTTATTTTAAGCTATTGAAGCCATCTTCATGCTTTTTAGGCAGCATCCAATTTCTCATTATATCTTGGGAGTTCTGCAAGAGACACCTAGTCACACTGGGGTCAAACCCAATTCACCTTTTCCTGCTGATTAGCCTCCAATCTGTTCACTTTTACCTGGAGAGATTTAACATATCTAATAGTCTTATTAAGGACAACAACAATGTCCATGTAATATTCACCAGAGATTATATTTCTCAGAAGTTGGACCATTCCTTTAATTCTCTCTTTTTTGGATTTCTTGGCAGAAGCAGATTTCCCTAAAAGAGATTTATGTGGCTGTCTGCATCTAAGTGCGCTATTATTTGTACTTGCCTCAGTCAACATGCTAAGAGCACTCAATGCAGATATATTATTGTTGTTGCATTCATTCTCATTGGCATTTTTGGAGTTATTGGTTTGGATGTCCACTTCTTGGGTCGGAGTGACCATAAGGAAGCTATCAAACAAAAAAACTAGATCCTTTTGACAAGAAAATGCTACAAAAAAACCCACAGACAATGACTGTAGCTGTCATCTCGACTTACAAACAGTAGTTAGCCCATTCCTATCCATTTTCTATTGAATCATCTGATTCAATTACAACCAACGAAGTTACAATACAAGTCTGTAATGCCAAGTTCTAGGATAGTTGGACCCTTTTCCTGAAGCAAGAGTTATTCAAATTAAGAAAAGAGGAGGGTTTCAAGGTTTCAAGAGTTTAGTTATTGACTCTATCTGAAAACATGGAATGAAGGGAAACCAACGAGCCTTGTTATATTCAACTTATGGAGGAGAAGCCATGAACAAGCTAGTCAGGTGATGTAGTGCTTAGCCCCACACACTATATTTTTTAGCTTCGATCACCTTTGTATTTTTCCAGAGTATCCTGGGCAGGGAAACCTTGCCACTTTATATCACTTATATATTTTACAATTTCTTTAATAGCAGTCTCCCAATCATTCACTGCTTTCTTGAATACCACAACAAAGTTGTCCATATCCAAATTGAGGATCACTAACATTTATTCATGGCCATTTACACTCTCACTTCTACACTTCCTCCTCCACCTCATTATAGATCATGACATCTATGTTACTAAAAAGTTCGTTGATCGATTGATATTTTTGTGAAGCATTCAACACAAATAATTTGATTTAACTCTCAATTTTTCTACAACAACATATTCTAAGAGGCACGGGTTTTCCAAGATCCAAACAACTACATGAGAATGATGGTTGATTAATATAGTGTCATATATAGAGTTTTATTCATATAAGGTCTTGGTTTTTCCTCCTTCCCAATCTGCATGTGTTTTATGTTGTGGCTCTAATGTATCAAAATTTATATAGAGGTTGACATCCACTAGGTGTTCCAAGAGGATTCTTTACTACATCAAGCTCAAACCTCTATCTCATTTATTTCTTGAAGCTCAAATGTTGTGTGAACCTTAGGCATCATTACACACTAAAGAAGCCCCAAGCAAAGGTAATTAATAGATACCAAATAATTATCTCTACATGGAGTTACAACACAGGAGAACAAAAAACGTATTAAGATAGGTCTAATGGGAAAATAATGTTAAACAAGAAGAGAGGCAGGTCTTAGCGAGAATAATGGAGTTATTAGAACCACCAAAGATTTGATATCATGTCATATAAAGGTGTAACTCCAAACTTGGATCATATTCCATTAACATGAAACCATATTTAATATGGTAATATGACTCTTGATTTCATCTTTCAAGAGGTTAATTGACCTTTCATGTTGACCTATCTATTCATATTTCTCCTATTATTTAGAAATGATTAAAATGAAAAAAAAATGAAGAATTATATGTCCAATAGCACTAAACCCAAATTGAACTACGATCTCAGCTTGCCAAAACCCGCTGAAACTTCTTTCACTAAGGTCTATTGTTCTACTTGAATTCACTTTACATGAGTTCACACTTGTTATCTTGTACATGTGTTATGCCTTACATTTTTGTTATCTTGTACATGTGTTATGCCTTACATTTTGGTCTTCATCATCCTTGTCTCTCATTTTGTCTCTCACAACAAGTACCTATATGCAATCATGTCACTCCTTGGTCCATCACATTGTTCCACATAAAATGAGCTTGCCCATTCCCATCATGCACTGGTCCAGATAACTTGCCTTGTCAACCCATGTGCTGATTCATTTCACCCACTTAAATTATCAAGATAACATGCATGCCAACTTCTTTTACCCACTTAACTTATCAAGCTAACCCATGTGTCTTCTCAACACACATTGCACCAAACTATGTCATGTCATCTTATGCTATGCTAACTCCTTGGTCACACACTTACCTCTGACACCATTTACCATCATCATGCCATGTTAAGTCACTATCCAAAAATCCACTTAAACTTTCTTGCACCAAAATTTAGCCTTCCAATCATGCATAACATGCTTGATACATTTTGGTGTGAATCCCCTTGGCACTTTTTCATGCCCAAGGAAATCTAGCCCACCCACTATATATCCAACACACCTATGGTTCATGCATAACACATTGCATTCATGCAAATAGCTACTTCATGAAATCGTGCAAGAGTAGACACCTATACCATGACCTTCAAGGTCTAACACATCCTATTGAGATGAAAAAAATGGAAAGTCTACCCATGACATGGTCAACATGTCAAATTTGAAAAGGATTTTGTCAAAATTCTTGTGTTGTGAAAATGGAGAGTATATTTTATGAATTTCAAAGTTTCAATTAATTTAAATTGGTTGGATGTGATAGGCTAGAATCACTACAAGGAAAAGAACCTCTAGTGGATGTTTTTGAGGAACCCCTTATAAAAATACCCCATACATATGTTTCTAGTGTAGGTTACTAGAGGAGGTTGGCGGGTGGATGGTTTTGTGGATAACTACACATCTGTGGTTGTATCTTGTGTTCATTTCCACTATTTGTATGGTACTGATGAAACTAGTAGAAAGTCTACTTTAGAGGTCAGATCACTGCTATAGCAGAATGTGATTATGTTGTTGCTTTTCTAGTGTTTTGTTTCAATTTTTTTGTGATTTATACACAACAGACTCAATAATACTAAAATTATGAAGCTGATTTGTTTCGATAATTAATATACCTTTTGAGATTTTAAAATTTCACTACAAATAACCCAGTTTAGTCTCATTGTCAACTCATCTCTTGTTTGGGTGCCTTAATGTGCAATGACATGTTTCCAGGACTGAATTCAATGCAAGGCATATTTGAAACTCTAACTCTGTCTTCCGGTGTCTTATTAGAAATTATTTTAGTTTTTATTTTGTGTTTTCAAGTTAGATATTGTTTTCAAGTTTTTACATTTATAATTTTATTGCAATGTGGCAGACTGATCAGAGCAGTGCAGGAACAACCCCGAGACGGGATGATCGTGGAAAGAGGCCATCGGAAGAACATGTAAAGTGCCAGCATTGCTCTATCTTCAGGTATTTTATTTATTTACATAATTGAAATAATATTAATTTTGTTCAAATATGCAGACACCTAGCCATGGTACGCTTGATGATTCCCTCTTTGAGGAAGAGCTTTCTTCATCCCTATCTCCAGTGCTCTTGTTGCGAAAAAAGGCACGAGATGCAAGGTCGAAATTTAATACTTTGATAGACACGCCTCAAACACCCGAAATAGAAGAGAGGATAAAACAACTTATGAGCCAGCTAGAAACATATTAGGTAATAATAAAAAGTCAAAAGGATATTTTTTTTGTTCTGCATGAGATGAATTGTGATAGTTTGATTTTTAATTTTTACATTGACTAAACTAACAAAAAGTTATTTTGTATGTAGCGTTTTCTGGCACTTGCTGAACCCGATGTTGGTGGTAGTGGGACACAAGGGCAAGAGATTGCCCAGCAACCCTCTCGTACACCTTCTACTCCTTTAGGTGCCAGCCAAGAAACACACCCTGCCCAAGCAGACACCCAGCCAACCGCTGAACGTGTTGGCAATGATGAGGCTAATATGGCCAACTACATTATTGCGTTTCCTGGAGCTACACGTGTCAGCTCCACAGGGACCATTAATGGCACGTTGTTGGTGAACGATGAGGGTGTCCCTATAAAGCATGTACAAATCCCAGGTAAATTTTAAATTTATTTTTTATTATCATTATTATTATTATTATTTATTTATTTTTTTTTATTTTTTTTTTCTGTGTAGGAAACAATGAGTTCTACAGGTTTTTGGAGAGCCATGTGTTGGTAATTTTTGGCCCAACCATACGCACAGGGTGGAATTCCCAGAATTCCAACCTGAAAAAAGAACTTCTAAATTATCTAGAAGCCCTTTTTGGGGTCGGCACATTTGACAGAACAGCGGTGGCTCGAGTAGCCAGCAAATATTTGAAATATACCAAGGACACCTAGAGGACACAATTGCAATTTAACCCTAGATATGAGCGTCCTCTCGCAGTTCCAGAGAGTGAGTGGAGAGCACTCATCCATGACGGAAAAGAGAAAAGGGCAAAGAAAGAAGGAAAAATGCCAACTAGACCCGCAAGGTAAATTACAACTTTAATTCAATAGCTTTAATTTTCTCTATGTCTAAAATAAAAGTGTGCTACATCATATCTGACTTCAATTTTGTTGATGCTAGGTTGCCTGACACCTCAAAGGCAACCAAAGCTAGGATTGAAAAAAAGGGCCATCACAAGCTAGGCCAGGGCGGCTACTTGAAATTAGCTACAAGAATTGTAATTAAGTAGCTAAACATCTTATAATTAATTGTATCGCCTTCCAACGTTTTTGTAATCCTATCAAATATGATTAAAAATACATAATCATATGTAATGTAGGGTGATGACTTCAAAACAGAAACTACAGAGGAAGATAAAAATATCGCTTTCCGTTTCGGCTATCAAGCTGTAGTTGAACGTCGCAGAAGCTTGGGGTAGGTCCCAAGATCTAGAATGCCTGATAAGGTAAAACATTAACCTTTCAATATTTTTGTTTTCGTCCATAAATTTAATGTCTAACAACTTTGTTTAAATCAAGGGAGCAGCACTACCGACGAGGCAAGTAACCCAGTTTTAGAGCCAGATGTAGATGATCCTCTCGTGCAACCTGATCATTGTAGTGGGGACCAGGCCGACAATGCTGCTATCAGTGAGGGCCGTGACGGTAATTAATTTCCACTTATAATTTTTTCTAATTATACCTTGATGGTTGTCCTTATAACGTTTTTTGTTTAAATGACGGAGAATGTTTCCCTTGAGGATCTTACCACCAGAGAGGAAGACAGGACAACAATCCCAACGACGACAACTGGTGCACCAGGTAAATAATCTCATTGCAATTTTTTTTATTAATATTACCGAACTAGTTCAATGATATTTAAAAACTGACAATTAAAATTTAATATTATCTGTTTTTGTAGGCGATGCCCCGTCACTGGATGAGACCAGACATAGTGACTACGCAACTAGGTCAGCGCCGACAACTGGTGCACCAGGTAAATAATCTCATTGCAATTTTTTTTATTAATATTACCGAACTAGTTCAATGATATTTAAAAGCTGACAATTAAAATTTAATATTATCTGTTTTTGTAGGCGATGCCCCGTCACTGGATGAGACCAGACATCGTGACTACGCAACTAGGTCAGCAATGCGGGTCGAAAGGCACGAAACAGGAGCAGAGCATGATGATATTGATGATGTAATTAGGAGCTTTAGAAAT